>JAJHUR010135823.1:0-103216 GCA_027495735.1 Lutjanus campechanus | reverse complement strand
TTTTTTTTTTTTTTTAAAGTAAAAAATAATTGTCTTGACATAAGTAATTATATGTGAACTTTATATGCTGATACTTATTAGTCAATGTCAAAGATTATTACAACTGTTATTACATGTCATTAACTGTTACTTTGCAGAGGTTGGGTCAACCGATTCAGGACCGGCACAGAGAGCACGAGGACAGGCCGAGGGCTTTTGAGGAGCTGGGAAAGAAACTACAACTCTACATGAAGTTTGTAGATTGCTTTAAACAGAAGGTACATCCTTTACATCTTCTTAAATAAAAAAAAAAAAGTTGTTTTTAGAGTGTCACAGTTTGTGAGTTTTGACACAGTGCAGCTTTTTAAAAGTAAGAAAAAGCTCTTTCCTAAACCAAATATGTGTGACTTAGTTCTCATTATCATCACAGCTAAACTGACACTAAAAATTCAAAAGCAAGGTCCTTTATACCTACAGCAATCAATGTATTGTCACTTTGTTTGCTGTAGTAGCTGTTCATATTACCTTTGGTTGTATGTATGTACGCAATTCTTTTGGATTGTAAATGTAATTTTAATCATTTTTGTATTCTTGCCATGAATTGTTTCTTAGGATGAGCGATATCTGCATTTGAGTGCAGAGGAAATGAGCACTGTTGAGAAGTGTGTGAATGAAAGCATGGGCTGGATGAACAGCAAGATGAACGCACAGAGCAAACTGGGTATTACTCAAGATCCCGTCGTTAAAGTAGCAGACATCATTGCCAAAATACAGGTACATGAATTACAATTTGCTTCCATTAAATCTGTTGAGATCTGCTGATTGTTCTTTTGCCAACACATTCTACGCTTCTTAACTCACCAGGAACTGGAGGATGTTTGTAATCCAGTGATCAACAGGCCAAAGCCCACAGTCGAGGAGGCCCCTGAAGTGAATGACCAAAACAGTGGAGCTCATAATGGCCCAACAGCCAAGCAAGGAGCAGAGGGAAAAGGAGATGCAAAGGGAAGCCAGCAGGCAAAGCCTGGCACGAAAGAGATGGAAGTGGACTGAGAGCAGTGTCTGAAAAGCAAACTCTACATTCATCACCGCGTTTACCACAACTGACCATTTAGACAGTAGAAACACCAAAACCTGGGACCATTTCTCCATCATCACCAGCCACTTTTGTGGATTTTTGTTTTTTTCGTGCTGCTCCCCGCATTGGACTTTACCTTTTGAGGTTTTTGTTTTCACCCTCTCATCCTTCTGTGTGACAATGATGTGCTTTACTCTCTCAAAGGTTTGACATACTTAATAAATGAAACAATGAATGATGCAATAGATCAAACTCTGATTCTGAAGTTAAACTGTTTCTAAAGTACCAAACAGAAGGTGCCCTTTGTGTTTGCATTCCGTGTGTCTCATCAGCATCCAGTATCGGCAGTAAATCCTATCACTCATAAGAGAAATAAGATAGTGCTGTCCAAACAATGCTACTGCAGAACTATTAGTTTGTATGCAATAATACAAATTATATATATTTGTATTTAATGAGTTTGAAATTATGTCCATGTCTAGAAATTGTAAATACTATTTTAGTAAATGAAAGCAGCCAACATATATAATATATGTACATAAAGAACATATTCCTAGTACAAGGGCAATGCTTGATGCACCAAACCTCTTTAGTAATTGATTGGTTGCCTATTTCCTTTTTTGTTTTCTTGCATTTTTCCATACTTAAGTCATGAGATTTAAAGATGGCAAAAATAAATACATTTGTCTGTAAGACAAAATTTCTTTAGTCTGAAATTTTTTGATTTTCTGCAGTTGAACCTGAAAGAAAATTGGCTAAATCTATACTGTACTTGTGTCTGAGTGAAGTTCTGGGATGAAATCAGGACACTGTAGGAAAGTGGAAGGATTCATATTCAGATTGGCAGAAAAATACAACATGAGAGGGACCCTGGTTGCTGACAAAACTATAAATGTGGATCTAAAAATTACACTTGTCTGCAGAGAGGAACTGAAGATCAGTGATTGCATAGACACACATCTCAGCTGGTAAAAATTTAACTTTTAGATATGTGTAAAAATTATGTGAATAAATTAGTAAGAAATAATAATCCTGTTAATAATAAAAGGCTATGTTTCATGCAAAAAAACCCCATCTTATTATGAAGAAATAGTTTATTATTGTCATTTTTATTTAATTTCACTAGTTTTATTTCAAAATGTCCTCTTTTCCAAAGTCTGATTTCATTTAACAAAGACATCTTTTCCAACGATTTTTATTTCCTAATGCCACTTTTCATCACTAAGTCTTTGTCAATCAAAACACACATGGCAGAGCCAGTTATGTGAGTGTGATTTTGGAAATAAGAGCAGAAATATTTAGCCAATTGGCAGAAAATTAATTAGCAGCTATTTTGATTATGAGTCCATTAATCATTAAGGTCATTTTTCAAGCAGAAATGCAAAATATTCTCTGGCTTAAGCTCCTTGTTTTTGTTTTGTATCATTATATCTCTCATGAGTTTTGGACTGTTAGTTTGACAAAACAAGAAATCTGAAGTCATCTCATTAGATTCTGGGAAATTGTGATGAGTAGTTTTGATTATTTTCATACATTTTAATGAACTGAAATGATTAATTGATAAAACATCTAAATAATCATCATATTAATTGACTATGAACATAATCATTAGTTTCAGCTGATTAAATATAAAATTATTTAGCCTGCAGAGTTTTAGAAATGTATGGAATTATTTCCCCATGTTGTGGTAAGTATTTTCTCTGTATGCACTCTGATTTTTTCTTTTATATTGTATTATTTATTTAAATTGAAGACTTTCTCCCTAGAATGAATGCACAACCTACAGTATAATGCTGCAACAAACCATTATTTTCATTATTGATTAATCACTTATTTTCTGGATTATTCATTCAGTCTATAAAATGACAAAGTGAAAAATATCCTACCCAGTTTCTCAAGGTCCAGGATGATGTCTTCAAATGTCTTGTTTTGTCAATCCAAAACACAAAGCTATTCAGTTGAATATAATGTAGAACTGAGAAAAGCAGACTATCTCCACATTTGAGACACTAAAAACTGCATTTGTCATTTTCCATGGAAATTTGCTTTGATGATTAATCAGTTGGTAAAATAGTTCGATTATTTATCATTTGTCATTAACTAATTGATCAAACAACCAATCCCTGCAGCTCCACTTTAGTTTAGTTCATACTTCAAAAACTAAACCCTGGGCACAGGCCTGGATACATACATATAATATACACACACTTAAGCTTCACAGATACAAACGTAAATGTACAAGTTCACTAATATCGCAGGTATAAAACTCTTATCGTTAAGCACACTTATGAGCTAGAAGTCAATGCTCTTAAAGGGGGCGTGGTAAACCTTGGTTGTTGTCGTGTTACGTAGCCTGTGACGCGGCACGAGAGTAACGGGCGGATATTTTCAAAATGGAAGAAATGGCAAAGTTTTGGAGGGGATCGCAAGAACAACATTTATTTGCCTTCTGAGAACTCCTGTACCGACCGAGGAATATTAATACAAACCTGCATGCATCTGTAAGGCGAGAAACAGCCACGATGAGTGTTTCGATCGGCGATAAAATAGAGGTGAGTTGTTCTTTTGTTAGGCTAACGCCCACAAGCTAACTTCAAACTAGGGTTGTGTCTAGAAGGAAACCCCAGACCAGCGAAAGATCTCGCGAGGATGATTAGTTAAGCCCAAACCACGATCTTTCCTTAATCATAGTTAAGTGTGTTTTGTTCATAAACCTACCTAGATTTCAAACACAGCATTGTCGTAGTATAACATGTGATTAGTTTGTACAAGGTGCACAACGAAGAAACAACGTTTAAAAGTCTCGCGGGAGTTTCGCAAATCAAGGGTTCCATTCTAGACACCACCCTAACTCACACTGGTAACATTAGCTAAACCTAAGATTGGAGCTGGCCGTGAATTGAACGGTGTTTGTCGCTACATAATACCGTTGAAAGTGTTTAAAGCGCTGAGATTGTTATTAAATTTGACACATTTAAGTAACATGTTTAAAACGTTTTAACTATCCGCTAATGTAGTAACAGTAGCGTAGTTAAACGCCATTTAATTAGCCAATAACAGCCTTAGCTGATTTTACGTTTCAGTTCGTTTGTTGTTTCATGTCTTAAAAGTACTAAAGTAAAGTAAGTTTTTAATTTAAACGTTATTATTATTATTATTATTATTATTATTATTATTATTAGTAGTAGTAGTAGTAGATGTAGTGTTATCAGCATTATGCTGCAGCCTCGGTACCTGGGTGTGTACCATAGCTCTCCAGGGACAAACAATATGTTGCTCAGTGTATTAGTTTGGTAACGTTCGTTCAACATGCTGCTTGGAAACGGCTGTCACCAAGTGGTCCTCCTCGTTAGCGGGAAGAGAGCCGGGATAATTAAAGGTTTTGGTTGGCCATATGACAGCGTCAGGTGTTTGTGGCTTGTTTGACAGTTAACGTTTGTTGTGGTAGGATTTCTCCTGAGTGAAGTCGTTAGATGCTGGACTGTCTGTCTTACATCCAGCATGTCGCAGGCAAGAGGGAGGATGTTTGATCAAGTTATTCACTATTTCTTCCAAAACCTTTCTGCTGACACCCAAGCTTGCAGAGATGAGGAGAAAAGTTTGTCTTGTGCTCAGGAACTCAGGATCGAGGTATCATGCTTTTAAAGATCCTATATTCATGGGATCAGAATAGAACAGCTTTAAAAACTGAAATCATGGTCATATTTTTCTCTGCAAATACAATTTGTTTGTAATTCTCAGTATTTCATTATTTTTCTTTTTATGTAGGATTTCAAAGTCCTCACCCTCCTGGGAAAAGGCTCTTTTGCATGTGTTTACCGGGCAAAATCAGTGAAGACTGGTCTGGAGGTTGCTATCAAAACGGTAAGAATCCCTTGAATGCTGTTTACGTCTTAGTCAGTGATATGAGGTAATTAAAGCACACTTTACCGTAATGTAGACACTTAACCAACACCCAAGCTGTTGCCAGCGACTGACAGTTGAAATGTAAACTTGTACTGTTGAATAATTAGACCTTAGTTGCCTCCCTGGGGCTTCTTGTGGTCCCTTGACACCCCACAAATGGGGTCTGAGTAGTTCACTGTCTTTGTCTGTGACAGATTGCCTATTTGCCACCAGACCAATCGCTGCGGTTTGCAGCAGCGCTGTACAGTACCCCATGATGTGTTGATGCTATGAGTGGCAGGTGTATAATTATCTCTGTTGTTCCCATCTGCAGATTGACAAAAAAGCAATGCACAAAGCTGGTATGGTCCAGCGGGTGACAAATGAGGTGGAGATTCAGTGCCGATTGAAACATCCTTCAATACTCGAGGTAACGTTGGGTTGGCACAACTAATTTCTTGTGACGGAGTGCTGTGGGTTATTATTACACTACATACAGTCTGCTGTGATGCTCATATTTGTTCTTTAGATTTTCAGTGTGACATTAATTGTTTTTTCTTGTTTAAAATGAACCTCAAGTATACTCAAAGAAGTGTGCTATCTGTGCAGTTAGAGGCAAACAACACTACTTGTAAGAAGTCAGTTGATTTTTTTGGAACAGAGCCCTCTACAGTTTAAGTTGCGCCCAAATATCTGTGTATGTCGGCTGTGCTTGAGTCTGTATCAGCATTGTTTTAATGTTGTCATGGTAATGTAATGTGGACAATGTGACCCTACCTCCAGTAATTACTTTGGTCAGTGTCATTGTCACTCGTCCACTTTTTCCACTAAACGTAATTTCAGGGTTGGTTATGGTCCCTTGAAGATTAACCAGGAGAGCAGGCTCTTTTGTTTTGTGTAGATACTCGGGATTTAACAAAATATCGAATATTACGATATTGCAAAAAAAACAAAAACATTTTTTTTAAATTTTATTGTATAAAATGACAGCTACTGACTGCTGCATTGTTTTTGTTTTACAGTTGTACTTACATAAATTAAACATTCATTGCCAAAGACAGTTCATCCCAGTTAGATCATGGCTTGTTACTTTAATTAAATTTTCTTACAGAACACATGGAGAATCGTTTTAAGTTAAAAGGAAAAACAAATTTTATACAAAGAAAAATGCGATATACATCAGATTTATTATTTATTAATGAATGTTTTTTTTTTTTAATTCAGCATTTTTCTTTGTTTTTTAATGGTGCGATAAATATCGTATTGTGGACTTTTTATCATAGTATTATTATACTAAGAGCTTTTGGTATCGTTATATCCCTACTAGATGCTGTTGTGAATTTTTGGTTGTCTCACATTGTCTGTCTGGACCCATCAGTACAATAAGTTTAGACTCCAGTGCAGTTAACATGTATTCTAGATTTTGTTGCAGTCTCTCTTTGACTTGATAATAAATGCTATTATGTTTCATGTCTTTATTTAAGCTGTACAACTACTTTGAGGACAGCAACTATGTGTACCTGGTGTTGGAGATGTGCCACAATGGAGAGATGAGTCGGTACCTCAAAGAGCGGAAGATGCCTTTCTCTGAGGATGAAGGTCAGGCAGAACTATTCTACTCTGAAAATAAAATACAAATAGACCTTTTTCTCAGCTACTATTTCATATCTGTATGGTTGTGTGGTTGTATATTGTAGTAGTGTAGTGAGGTTCAGTTTGGGGGCTGCCTGTCTTTAAAAATTGTTGTATCTTTTCCATAGCACGACATTTCATGCATCAAATCGTGAAAGGAATGCTGTATTTACACACTCACGGCATCTTGCATCGAGATCTGACCTTGTCAAACCTTCTGCTGACCAGCAACATGAACATTAAGATTGCAGACTTTGGCCTGGCCACTCAGCTCAAACTCCCAAATGAAAAGCACTTCACCATGTGCGGGACCCCCAACTACATCTCCCCGGAGGTGGCCACTCGCAGCGCTCATGGTCTTGAGTCAGACGTCTGGTCACTGGGGTGCATGTTCTACGCTTTCCTGATGGGTCGCCCTCCGTTTGACACGGACACAGTCAAGCACACCCTGTCTAAAGTGGTTCTCGGGGAATATGAGATGCCGAGCCATGTTTCTCTGGAGGCTCAGGACCTGATCCATCAGCTGCTGCAGAAGGACCCCGCGCAGCGGCCCAGCCTCTCCGCTGTGCTCGATCACCCATTTATGACTCAGAGCCTGCTGGTCAGGACCAAGGAACTGGGGCTGGGTGATGAAGGATCCATGGACAGCGGCATTGCCACCATCTCCACAGCCTGCACCTCCTCCACCTCAGCCAGCAGCAGCAGCCGCCTCCAGAGGAGAACCAGGCACATAATTGGTTCTGCCCTGCCTAATCGCATGGCTCCCATTCCAAGTCTACCACACCCACCCAGCAGCGCCTGTTATGAGGACGGAGACCAGTGGCAGCAGCATCCGGGGGACAGATTTCACAGAGAGGGCAGGAGCAGGGGGCTTCATGGTGGAGAGAATGGGCAGCCTCATTCCCGCTACCTGAGGAGGGCTCACTCTTCAGATCGCTCCAGCTCTTCTGCATCATGCCAGGGACTGAGTCACGCTGAGCTGGGGAGATGCCACTCAGAGGAGACTCTGACTGGTTTAGGAAGATCTGTCTTCCCCATGTCCTCTACTCAGCACCCATTCTCAGACTGTGGAAGGCTCCCCTCTCCCCCCGTCAAACAGTCAGCAAAGTAGGAAGACTCTCTATTCATGATCTTCTATTTGTTTTGTTTTTACAAATTTAATGAAACTAAGAGATTCTTTTTTTTTCCAGTTCTGGGTATTCGTCATCCACACAGACTGCACATCCACCAAACTTGCAGTTTCAAGATCTGGAAGGAGTTACTAATTGGCTCAATAATGAGGGTAAAAGCTGTGTTTTTTTTTTTGTTTTTTTTTACTATTTCATTACTTTTGTGTAAGTGCTAGATTTCAGTTCCTGCATGTCCTTTTTTTTTAAAAAGTATAAAATTCAATCATCTGAATTTTAGGCCTTATAATGTCTTAAATGTGAATTTGACAGGTCTTAAAATTGCTTGGAATCATAAAGTTAACATTATTTTTTTAACTTCAGTCTCGCTTTTAAATGTGTTTTGGGGTAAAAAACAAAACAATACACTTGAAAGCAAACTGCATTTTTTCCAAATTCCAAACAAAACACTTTTCAAGTGAAATACTCAATTAATATATATTTCCTGCAATGGAAGTCCCATAACCAGACAGAGACAGGAGGAGCCATCAGTTCAGCCATCAGACAAAAAGTAATCGCTAAGATGAGAGATATTTTGGTTAAGAGTTATATTTTTAAATAAATTGCTGTTTCTATGAGTGTTGCTTTAGCCTAATGAGCTAAGTTAATTAATTTGGCTGTAAAGAGCGTCATGTCAAACCATGTTTAAAAATTGGTAAATTCAGACTAACTTGTAAAATCTCTAACTTACCACAAGCTCATGAATATATCAGAAAAGATATTACAGAAATTTGGGGTCCACTCTTTAATTTGGTGTACCTAAAAAAAATATGCTTAGCGGAATATCAGATTTCATTATTATCTTTATTAGCTGCTAGCATAATGTTCAGTTCATACAGCAAGTTAGCTCTGAGCAGAGAGGAACATTTAAATTTTTTTTGCAGTGTTAAAATAGGTTTTAAATTGCAATTATAATGGCCCTAAAAAGTGTAAGTGTAAAGTCTTAAATTAAAATAGTTTACACCTGCAGAAATCCAGTTTTATCATGTTATCAGTTGTCATGTAGGGAAACTTGTAGTTAGTTCAGTGAAATTATCCTTTATCAGTGGATTTATCCTTAAATATGGGCTATATAGGCTCCTCTCACTCTTGTGAGACTAAATATGAATAAAGGGGTTTAAAAATAAGTCTTTAAACTCTCTAAACACAATTAAAACCTTACTGCTTAAGTAAATCTTTACAAATATTTCCTTTTCTTTCTCAGGTTCTGGCCACAGGCCCATAGACAGCAGTACTCACAGCAGCAGCGGCAGCTTCCACAGCAGCAGAGGACCTTTAAGCGTTCACAATTCCTGGACAGACAAGTCCACAGGCCGAGGCATGAACCCTCACCACCACATGCACCACAACCTTCCCGCCAACTCTGACTCGTACAGGGAAAACGTACCTGCAGCAGAACTCCAACCTCTCCACAGCAGAGAGTTAAAGCCCCCTGCGTCCAAGCTCAGTGTTGACAAGGAGAAGAAAACGCTGAGAGACGTTGTCCTGCCCCTTTGTGCATCCAGACTGAAGCCCATCAGACAGAAGACCAAAAATGCTGTTGTAAGATATTGCTCATATCTTTTGTTTATTTCTTAATATTCACTTTGCAAATGTTGAGATTGAATTTCCTGTTCTTGTATTTATTTCAGGTGAGCATCCTGGACACAGGTGAAGTGTGTATGGAGTTGCTAAAATGCCAAAATGGTCAGGAGAGGGTCAAAGAAGTCCTTCGGATTTCCTGTGATGGGTCAATGGTGAGCTCACTCTGAAGTATCTCTCCTACATCTTCCATATGTGACTGGTAGGGGGTAGTATAACAACATAACACAACATGATGCTGGTGGCATAATACAGTATAAAGTTTATTATTATCATCTCTTATAGGTGACAATATACCAGCCTAATGGTGGAAAGGGTTTTCCTGTCCTGGACTCTCCTCCTGCTCCTCCAGAAGACATTCTGATTTGTAGCTATGAGGATCTTCCAGGTATCCTGATGGATGCATCACACCCAGTAACATCAGTTTTTATAAGATGAGAAATTGTGTGTTAATTAATTTGTTTGTTTGTTTTTGTCACAGAAAAATACTGGAAGAAGTACCAATACGCCTCTAAGTTTGTGCAGCTTGTGAAATCCAAGACTCCAAAAGTGACCCTTTACACCAAGTATGCAAAGGTCATGCTGATGGAGAACTCTCCCCATGCAGACCTGGAAGTTTGCTTTTATGATGGTGAGTCAAACATGTATGATGAAATATGATCCTATTGTGGGAGAAGCTGCACTGACCTCTTCGCTGTCTTGAGTTGACCTGATAGTTTGAAGTGGAGTTTTATAAAGTACTCATCCAGTCAGGTTATTACCTGCAGTACATGGCAGTTGGCACACCTCCAGTTTGGAGAAGCAGCTGGAGTACCAGCATGGAAGCTAAACAATGTACTGCTGTGGACAGAGTCAGCAACAAAATGTATTTTAGCCACTTAAAAAAGACTTGTCTAAAACAGTCATTGTCAGTTTAGGTGTACACAATATTTAGAATATTTTTTTAGCGCTTACTTTGCTGTCAGACAGCCTTTTCTGACAGGAAACTGCCGTTACATAAGCCAAATATTGCTCTCTCCAAAGCATCCAGACTCCTTTGGCAAAAATAATAATTTTATTTATAGTAATTTTTTATCTGAACTATCCCTTTAATATGTAATGCTTCATAAACGCTCATGTTGTGTAGGAGCAAAGACCCACAAGACGTCTGAGCTGGTGCGAGTGGTGGAGAAGAGCGGGAAGTCGTACACGGTGAAGGGCGAGGTGGGGCTGAGCGGCCTGAGCCCAGAGAGCAGGATGTACGTGGAGCTGTCTGATGAGGGCCACAGCATGTGTCTGTCCCTGGAGGCCGCCATCACAGCAGAGGAGCAGCGCAGCACCAAGAACGTGCCGTTCTTCCCCATAACTATTGGCAGGTGAGGGAATGTGCTGTTATTCGTATATTCTTGGTTTTGTTGTTGTCCTTCCTGTGTGGCTAATGTCAGATTTCTGTATGTCACCCCACCTAGGAGACCGGTCAACCCAGACTCCCTGTGCCCATCATCACAGCCCTCCCACCCACTGCCCCCTGACACAGCTTCACCTCCTCAACCTCCACAGATCACTCCTTCAGTGAGTGTCTTACAGCCCTGTGCTTCAGACTGTATGAACAGATGGCTTACAGGCTCTAACAGTTGGACCATGACGAAATTTGTCATTAAATTTTTACATTTTCGTTTTCAGATGATCTCCTACGACGGGTCTGATTTCACCACAGCCAGCCTGAGTAAGAAAAGCTCCCCTGTGCGCCAGGACCTCGTACAAAGTACAGGGAAAGTGGTCAAGTCGATATTTGTGCCCAATGTTGGATGGGCATCCCAGGTAATTCAGAAATAAATTTATGTATTATTCTATAATCAGCACAGAAATAGGTTTTTGTGATGAAGAGATTAAATCTCTGTTTTTATATGTGTAGCTGACGAACGGCGAGGTGTGGGTGCAATTCAACGATGGCTCTCAGCTGGTGGTTCAGGCGGGAGTCTCCTGCATCACTTACACATCTCCAGAGGGGAGGATCACCAGGTACAAAACATGTCCAATAAGGCTGCTAGAAGAAGCGTCCATTTTTCAGACAGCAGAGTGGACATGCCTTCAGTATTCCTGAGCAGAGAAAACTGCTTAATTTTTCCAGATTTTAACGTTTGGTTTATATAAATGATGAAATTTCTAATCATTCAAATTTTGCTGGGTGGTAAATAACTAAATTTTCTGTGGTGTGACAAACTCGGAACACAAATTTATTATTGCTTTACACAGACGTTTAATTGTTTTGTGTGTTTATAACTGAACAACAGGTGAAAAAAGGATAATTTTATATTTATGTTTAAGTTATAGTTTGTCATCTGTGGCAGGTTTTCTTTTTTCTTTGGCAGGTCAATTTTTTAAATTTTTGTTGTTGTAATACCTATTTTAACCACAAGAGGCTGAAGTGCACCACTACCTACCGACCTTCACGGCCATTGTAGGTTGTCTTTACATGCTTGGAATACAGGAGGGAGAGAGACGAGGGGTTTGCAATGTTACTAAACCCTACACACTAATGTAGTAACAGTAATATTACATAACTTGCTAATGCATGTAACTTGTGTTTAGATTGCAAAGAGAAGTTAAAATTGACCTGGAAGAAAATGTGAAGGCTTTTAGTCTTATGTAGAACATGGGTTGGTGGTGCACTTCAGCCTCTTGTGGTTGAAATGAGTATTACAACAACAAAAATCACCTGCCTCAACATTTTCAGGAACATTCAACTTTTCAGGAAATTATCCCTGCAAAACCCTTTTTTTCCCACCTTTTTCTCAGTCAAAAACACATGAGAGAAACAATTTAGATCAGACTCAGTAAATGCATCACCACAATGTTTTATTTTTTTCTCACTTGCCTCTCAGGGCTTCTGTACATGTGTGTTTTTCATCTTTGTTATTTCATGTTTGCCTAACTGTGGATGCGACCACTCCAGCTGCTCTCAGCAATGTTTCTTCTTCACAGGTATAAGGAAAACGAGAAGTTGCCAGAGCATGTCAAAGAGAAGCTGCACTGTCTCTCCACCATCCTGGGACTGTTGGCCAACCCGACAGCACATCACCCACAACCTCATTAACACTCTGTGTTTAAAAAAAACCCATCCCAGCAGCACAGAGAGCCTGGCAGGAAACAGAACATAGCATTAGGAACCTTTGTACTGTCTTTTGTCTGGTGTCCTTGTAAATATATCTTTGTGACGTTTTTTTTTTACATGTACAGAAGACTAAGATTATGAAAAGATATATTTTATTTTAATAAGCGACCATTTTGTATAGCGTCTCATTTGGCCTTTTTGAAAATGTTTGTGTCATGAACTGTGTGTCATTTTTTACTGCGTCTCCAACTCTATGAAATGTGCGATTCATAAATGCCGAGGCAATAAACATCTGGAGGCTGGGTGGAGAAATGCTGCACAGCTGTTCTGCAGTCTTCTCTTTGCACTTGATATATTCATGAAGGAATTTTTGTAGAAAGAAATTAAAGTATTTAGAGATATCACATGGTTTCAGTAATATAGCATTTACATGTAAATACATCAAGGAAGCTATTATACATGCCCAGAAGGTTAAACTTCACCCCAAAATCAAAAACATTTTTCCTTTTTCTTGTAGTGCTCTTTATCTGTATAGACTGTTTCGGTGTGAGTTTTGGAGATATTGGCTGTCTGCTTTCTTTCACTGCATAGAACAAATTTTGCATCTACTAGTGGAGGAAAGGTTACAGCTCAGCCTGAAAGGACGCCATTAATGTTCACATCCTGCACTATCACGAGTACAAGGTTCTCTCCCATGAGTAAATGAAACCTTCCCCCTGTACAATGATACAGTCGGTGGACTGTAGAAGGAATAGTCCCTACATGAAAAGAGACATTAGCCAGTTTGAACGTGTCGCAAATTTGAACCGAATTCCAAGTAAATCATCAGGAGAAAATTTAAGTGAATGCTTGTTTCCATTCACTAACGTTAATGCGAACATTTCACTGAGATAAGCAGTAGGTGGTGTCAGTTCTCTTGTTGTAACTTATATCATTGCAGAAGAAGGGCGTAACAAGATGACTCAGTGAGTACCAACCTGTCATTTCGGTTTGTTTCATGTACTAGTATGAGGAAGGTTACAGTCTCCTCATCACTCCACACAGATCTGTTTTCGTCTGCTGCTAGTTTTGAGGCTTCAGTGGACATTTAAACCACATGCTTCAGGTATGCCGTGCTTTGTTTACTTAATTTACAGAGAAAACAGTCTGCTTTTTCCCTCCTGTGGTGCATATACACTCACTGGCCTCTTCATTAGGTACACCTGTTCAAATATCTAATCAACCAATCACATGGCAGCAACTCAATGCATTTCGGCATGTAGACATGGTCAAGACGAGCTGCTGGTGTTTGAAGTGACTTTAAACGTGGCATGGTTGTTGTTGGCGCCAGACGGGCTGGTCTGAGTATTTCAGAAACGGCTGATCTACCGGGATTTTCACGCACAACCATCTCCAGAGTTTACAAGAATGATCCGAAAAAGAGAAAATGTCCAGTGAGCGGCAGTTCTCTGGGAGAAAATGCCTTGTTGATGCCAGAGGTCAGAAGAGAATGGTCAGACTGGTTCGAGATGACAGAAAGGTATGCAGAAGTTCAATCTCTGAAAACACAACACGTCAAACTTTGGAGCAGATAGGCTCCAGCAGCAGAAGACCACACCAGGTGGCTCTCCTGTCAGGTAAGAACAGGGAACTGAGGCTACAATTCGCACAGGCTCACCAAAACTGGACAATTGAAGATTGGAAAAACGTTGCCTGGTCTCATGAGTCTCGATTTCTGCTGTGACATTCAGATGGTCAGGTCAGAATTTGACATAAACAACATGAAAGCATGGATCCATCCTGCTTTGTAACAACGGTTCAGGTGTAATGGTGTGGTACTGAATGATATTTTCTTTGCACACTTAAGGCCCCGTAGTACCAACTGAGTATCGTTAAAACACCACAGCCTACCTGAGTATTGTTGCTGCCCATGTCCATCCCTTTATGACCACATGTACCATCTTCTGATGGCTACTTCCAGCACGATAACGCATCATGTCACAAAGCTCAAATAATCTCGAACTGGTTTCTTGGACATGGCAATGAGTTCACTGTACTCCAATGGCCTCCACAGTTACCAGATCTCCAATATGGCACCATTGGGATGTGGTGAAACGGGAGATCCGCATCATGTCGATATGGACCAACCTGATATCAGCAAGGAGAACCTAATGAATGACCTTCCCAGTATTATTTACCTGTATATTTATTAATTCTTCCTCTTACATACTAGAGGATCCAGAGAAGAAAAATATACAGTATTGTTAATTGTGTAAATGGAAGCAATTTGTTTGATCTCCTAATTAGTAAAAGAAAAGAAAAAAAGCTGATAAAAATGATGTACTGAGATGTCACTGTACTAGTCTTTCTATTGCGCTTTGGTTTTTATTGATACACCAACTTTTCCACCTCTGCCAAGCAGAGTTTTTGTCAGTTCCACTCAGGTCTCCTTATGCAACCCAGCTGCCATCTAGTTTCACTATATTTGAAATAATGCAGACCTCTCCACAGCCAAGATCTCAAAAACTGGGCATCTCACACCAAAACTATCTAGATGGATAAATAGCACTACAGGAGAAGACTACAAGAGGAAAAATATGTATTTTTGATTCAGGAGTGAACTGTCCTTTTAAAGGTGTAAATTTGTCATGTGCTAATAATGTCATTTTGGCTCATATTCAAAGAGATATTCTACATAAAACCATTGGATAAGGCATCAGTCACCCACAAATGATCAGTCAGGAAAACAAAACTGAATGAACAGCCAGATGAAGGTTTCACATGTTTATTTTGCCCTGTTGTTTTGGCCATTTAATTAAAAAAAGGTCACAAAATTGTGGATTCCTCTCAATTACAGAACTGATACAAAACAACATACTGTACGGATGTAAGCCTAGGCATATATACACGTACTGTACAAGACACCCAAGACGTAAACATTCAGGTGGAAGCTGGGAGCATGATGACACTTGTCTGGGTCGCAGAAATGACAAAGGGTAGGATTAATCATTTATTATTTCCCATTTAGAAGCACGATAAGGAACACAACATAGGACACACAATATAGTGGTGTTGTACACAGATATCAGCCTCAAACAGGGAGGACACACCCTCAAACTTTGCCCCTATTTCTAGATGAGGGAGTAAAAGGATGTAAAAAGATTCCTCTGAACCTGCTGCAGTGTGTTTTTATTTTGAGACTACTAAAAGAGGACAGTAACTGTTTTATGGCAATATTCTCACGATATGATTAAATTTTCATAATGTCCTTGATATTCTTTTGTCCAAGAGAGATGCTGGTGAGATGGCTGCGCTGACACTATTATTTACGATCACAAGGCGAGAGCGAGAGGACAGTCGGTTCCCTCAGATACTGATGGAGGAAATAAAACAGCTAAAGGAGCTCTCTGGGACAAGAGAAGAAGAAGAGGAAGGAGCAGGCTCAGAGGAATGTAATAATCTGTATGTGCTGCAGGTTGGCACACCTTCCCACTAGATGCTAGAGGGAGACATCAGCATCAACCACAAGCTCATTTTTTGTCACAACCTGTACAACCAGACCCAGCATTTGTTTTACTATACCTCTAGTAAATATCCACTGTTTGTTCAAAAACATCCCGTGCTTTCATTTTCATTTATATAAAACATTTTTTCCCCATAAAATCTCAATAAAATAAAGTTGCTCTTAGTAGATATCAGGACAAAGATATTAACAAAATTGGAGTAAAAAAATCTCACAGTGAACACTGGGAACAAGAGCTGGACCGTCTCTCCCACTCTCCCCCTCCAAATGATTTTTTTTTAAACATGTGACACAAATACAGCAGCTGGAACAGAAGACGGGTCGGGAAATTGAAGCTTGAAGCAAATGAATCGACTGGACTGAAGGTTTCTTTAACTGAATTTAGTAAAAAAAAAACAATAATTAAATCAAATGAGAGGTAATCAAGTTGAACAAATTCATCATTTATCTCAATCTGTTGTCATTTAATGGTATCAAAATAATTAGTACCCCATCAGTGGGTATTCTGTGGAAGAGGGTTAGGGCCGCATGTGAAAAATGTATTTGATTCTTGAGTTAAAAAATTTGTGAAAACAGTGAGAATTATGAGAAAAAGGTAAATTCTGAGAAAAAGCCAGTCCTCTTGACTTTAAACTTAGATTCCCTATAGATTTCCCTCAGATTTCTGACTATAAACTCAAATTTCTAACTGTTCTCAAAATTTAGATTTTTTAAAGATTCCTAAACCTAGAATTCAGACTTTTTTCCCTCAGATTTCTGACTTTGAAATCAGATTTTTTTTTTTTTTCAAATTTCTGATTTTAAAATCAGAATTCTGACTTTCAAATTTTTCATGTGGTCTAACTCACGTTTTTTTTTTTTTTAACATGATGTAGCCCTAATCCTCTTCCATGGTATTCAAACACACGTTTTACCTTCATTTTATGGAATCACTGATTTTCCGATTAACAAGCTACACAGCAGCCCCAAGTCTGTTTGAAAGGTCAAGTCGAGAGTTAGTTTGCTCACATTACAGATTACAAGCACTGAAGACACGTGGAGAGTTTTTAAGGAGATGCAAACCCATGAAGTGATGAGAGAAAATCTCACACGATCCCACTGGAATTCTGAGAAAAAAAATCATGGAATTCTCTGGAAACATCCACAAACAAAAAAAGGAATGTGATCCTCGTCTTCCTGCACTGGAGCGACTCAAACTGGGACTTTAACAAGGACGCGGTTTGTTTGTTTGTTTGTTAAACACCTAACATCCGGCATCTGACATACAGTAAAACACTCAAACACCTATAAACATTGGTGCAACAACAATCATTAAAAAAAAAATTAAACTTGGTCACATGTTCATGGAGATTTACTTTCTTCTTTTTAACCTTTACAGATGTTTTTTTCCTGCCAGCGTCTTTTCTACTCTTGAAGTAAATTTGATGGCACTCGGAAAAGTAAACGGCTCACTTGTTTCAAACTAACAAAACCCTAAACAATCTTTGTCATTCATGTTCGGACTCCTCTGCCGTCGGTTGGCCACAGTCACATAGCAGCCTGGGATCTGTGGAGTAGTGTTCAAAATGTCCAGCCACCTTCTCTCCCCCTCACTTTGTAGATGTGTATAAGAGACAGGCATCAACCACAAGCTCATTTTTTGTCACAACCTGTACAACCAGACCCAGCATTTGTTTTACTATACCTCTAGTAAATATCCACTGTTTGTTCAAAAACATCCCGTGCTTTCATTTTCATTTATATAAAACATTTTTTCCCCATAAAATCTCAATAAAATAAAGTTGCTCTTAGTAGATATCAGGACAAAGATATTAACAAAATTGGAGTAAAAAAATCTCACAGTGAACACTGGGAACAAGAGCTGGACCGTCTCTCCCACTCTCCCCCTCCAAATGATTTTTTTTTAAACATGTGACACAAATACAGCAGCTGGAACAGAAGACGGGTCGGGAAATTGAAGCTTGAAGCAAATGAATCGACTGGACTGAAGGTTTCTTTAACTGAATTTAGTAAAAAAAACAATAATTAAATCAAATGAGAGGTAATCAAGTTGAACAAATTCATCATTTATCTCAATCTGTTGTCATTTAATGGTATCAAAATAATTAGTACCCCATCAGTGGGTATTCTGTGGAAGAGGGTTAGGGCCGCATGTGAAAAATGTATTTGATTCTTGAGTTAAAAATTATGCGAAAACAGTGAGAATTATAAGAATAAGGTCAATTCTGAGAAAAAGCCAGTCCTCTTGACTTTAAACTTGGATTCCCTATAGATTTCCCTCAGATTTCTGACTATAAACTCAAATTTCTAACTGTTCTCAAAATTTAGATTTTTTAAAGATTCCTAAACCTAGAATTCAGACTTTTCCCCCTCAGATTTCTGACTTTGAAATCTGATTTTTTTTTTTTTTCAAATTTCTGATTTTAAAATCAGAATTCTGACTTTCAAATTTTTCATGTGGCCCTAACTCACATAAATTTTTTTTTTAACATGTAGCCCTAATCCTTTTCCATGGTATTCAAACACACGTTTTACCTTCATTTTATGGAATCACTGATTTTCCGATTAACAAGCTACACAGCAGCCCCAAGTCTGTTTGATAGATCAAGTCGAGAGTTAGTTTGCTCACATTACAGATTACAAGCACTGAAGACACGTGGAGAGTTTTTAAGGAGATGCAAACCCATGAAGTGATGAGAGAAAATCTCACACGATCCCACTGGAATTCTGAGAAAAAAAATCATGGAATTCTCTGGAAACATCCACAAACAAAAAAAGGAATGTGATCCTCGTCTTCCTGCACTGGAGCGACTCAAACTGGGACTTTAACAAGGACGCGGTTTGTTTGTTTGTTTGTTAAACACCTAACATCCGGCATCTGACATACAGTAAAACACTCAAACACCTATAAACATTGGTGCAACAACAATCATTTAAAAAAAAAATTAAACTTGGTCACATGTTCATGGAGATTTACTTTCTTCTTTTTAACCTTTACAGATGTTTTTTTCCTGCCGGCGTCTTTTCTACTCTTGAAGTAAATTTGATGGCACTCGGAAAAGTAAACGGCTCACCTGTTTCAAACTAACAAAACCCTAAACAATCTTTGTCATTCATGTTCGGACTCCTCTGCCGTCGGTTGGCCACAGTCACATAGCAGCCTGGGATCTGTGGAGTAGTGTTCAAAATGTCCAGCCACCTTCTCTCCCCCTCACTTTGTGCAGAGGAGTCAGTGGTATTGACCAGAGTACAAACACACATCACTGGCACAATGTAACCGTACCTGCGTGTGTGTGTGTTTAAGTGTGTGTGAGATATAACAGATCATACATTGCACATCAAGCGGCACAACTTTCTCCAGTCCTGATTCGGCTTTTCCCTCACCTGGACCCTTTCATCACAGAGAACTCACATAAGAGAGAAAAATAAAATCAGCTATTAGGCAAAAGTTCCCAAAAGTTCACATTACAGTACTGTTAAGTCTCATTAGACAAAACGAAAAATACAAAAAGGCAGAGAGAAAAAAGCTTACACCCAATCATCATTTTCAATAACTATATAGGAAAAGGTTGGTTTTTGATTAGATATATTATCATCATTAACATCATAATTATTATGATTATTATTCATTATTATTGTCACCATTGTCATCCGTTTTTTTGTTCAGGGACCAAACGGAGTGAGGGGCAGGGGGATCAGTCACTGGGAGGAAGCCTTGGTAGCTATTGTGGAGACACAGTGCTGCTGGAAGTTGGGGGACATGGCCGAGTTGCAGCCCAGTCTCTGACGCGGACCCTTCAGCCCTCCATCGCCCTCTACGATCCAGGGGCTGCCGCTGGCCTCTTTTCCCAGCATGCTGCAGCAGCCAGGGGCCGGCGGGGCGGCGTTGGGTACTGTGGAGCTTACTGGAAGGCCTTTGGGCTGCTCGCTGGCAGGGGCGAAGTCTGGGTTGTGGCTCTGGAGAACGCTGGTGATGTGGTTCAGGAGGTCGTTGAAAAACTCCGGTACGCCCTCATAACCTGAGAACACACGGGGACATTCAGTCAGTTGAACTGATTCACCTTCAACTTTTTCAATCATATTCCTGTTTATATGCTATGAGGCTGTCTTTTGAATATTAGTATATGTGGATGGCAGAGTACCAGTGATTCCCAAATGGTGTGACGTGAGGTAAGTCCAGGTGTGCCGTGGGATTTTGTGACAGCTATACATTATTATTGCAAAATACAACAACTTATTACTTAATTAAATTTCAATTTAGTAATTAATTAGTTAACTAATTTACATGTTAACAGGTTAAGACTGAGGCTCATCACAATATGAACTGATTAACGGTGAGGTGCAAATCCAAAATATACACAATGTCAAAAGTACAAGCAGGTAAGGATCATTCTAGGTGGCGTTGCATATAGATTAATTCTAGTTTTCTTTTTCAAGTATAAACTGGGTGATTTGACCTATTTGAACAGCTATTTAAATGAGGCTGCCAGAAAAAGTTAAGAAGAAAATACCTTTTTGGTGGAACTGCAAATAATCACTTCAGCCAAAAAGGTTTAATCACTTCTGTTTTTATATGTATATTTAATAAAGAGACATTCTCTTCTACTATTAGAGAACATGTGTAAATGACGAAAACATTTGAGGAGTTCAGGAGCAGAGCCTCTTCATGCAACATCAAGTAAACAGGTCACGGTATAGGAGACAAAATGCTGAAAATTCAAGTAACAACATAATGTGATTTAAGGAGCAAGGAGTGTTTAGTACTTAAGAGCCATAGATGTATATTAACTAGGCTGAAGCCCCATTTAATATACTGTCTATGGTTGATGTGAGTTGTTTCCCCCTGCTCCCTCCTACCCAGACTCAGGCTGCAGGGACACTTACAAGATGAGCACAACATTATATTTTGACACTGACAAGCAAAGACGAGCCTGCCACTGTAAACTTATCAGCTGTTTATAACTGTCAACTGTCTGTCGAGGTAAAGCCAAGTCTGTTATCCTGAAAATAAAAGCCCACTGCTCTGAAAATACACACTCTGGAGTCTGAGTTCAGTGACTCTGTCTTCCTGCCAGACTCCATTAACACAGCGCTCAATTTAACCGTCAAACATCTACTCCTACTAAAAGATTATTAATAATTCCTCACAACTTGTAAACAGACATTAACTCATTCAGCAAACATTTAGTATTCATTTTTAACTTCATGTCAAGTGAATAAACATGAAACTAGAAGTCTGAAAGTCACAGCCAAAACAAAAACAGACGTTCTGGCCCAGAATGAAAGTTGCAAAGGAGAACATGCTGGCTGTAACGTTGTTGTCAGAGAAGTCCGTATTACAATTAAGCAAGTTTCTTTAATCTGTGATCACATATCATGCCAACTTGAGAACACTAAATATATTACATATTTCTCATTGAATTTCTGAACATTAATTAAAAGTTTGTCTACTCTGTGAATAAAATGCTCAATGTCTTAACTTGATTAAACATCCTTCCAACTGAGACCTTTTTGGTTCAAACTAATCATAAAATGCAGTTTGCAGAAGATGATTGTAGTTCATGTTAACACAGTGACTGAGAACTGGAGCATGTTTTGACCTCAAACAGAGTTCAAGATTTCACAGGTGATGGGGGAGAGGCTCTTACTTCAATAGAAGCAGCTGCAACAAAAGAATGAGATCACTACATCTCTAAAAGAGTGACACCTGAGAACCAGGTCACCACAGAAAGAGGCCTGTGAAGCTTATTGTCTGCTCAGTGTGCAGATAAAATAAGCAAAATGATCAAACAAAATACAACCCACCCCTGTGGATGGAAGGCTGCACCTACCAGGGAATGCATTGATGTCAATGACAGCATGTTGGCCTGTTTGGTTGTTGATGATGACATCGATGCCAAACAGGGACACGCCCAGCGCCTGCCTCAATGACTTGGACAACTCTCGGATGACATCATCACTGGGTGGCAGAGACACTCCCTCTACGTTCTCTCTCTGACATGAACAGAAAATATTAGTCTATAATCAACAAAAACTCAAAACATCACATGAGATAGCGGTCAGTGACATTCTGGACGTACCGTGGTCAAGTCTGAGGATGACTCTGGTTTGGACACGTTGTGGCTGTTGAAGAAAATCGCTTTCCTGTCTGAAAAGGAAGCAGAGGAAAAAGGTGAGGTTGTTAAGAGTTTGAACTAAACTTTGATATGCTTTTCTCATCTGACGCACTAGGTGGCAGCAAAGCTCAACTGGTTACGCTGTGCAATAAGGCAACCAGGGCTTTTAACTGTCTTTACTTGCTGCTGTCAATGCCTGCTATAAGGAAATTGAAATCTAAAACCAAACCACACTGGTGTTAATTCTTATAGCATTTAACCATCTTAGTCATAACCACGTCCTGTCGAGTGTTCACTTAAGAACAAAACAACATGTAAATCGTTTGCCTCCGGTGAGGGATTTCCTTTGAAGCACTGATAAATGTGACTGGATGAATTGCAAAATTTATTGCCCCTTTTTTCTTTGTTATCATTGTAGTGATTAACATTAGAGAGTATTGCAGGGAAGGAAGAGGGGTGGGGAGTGGAGAGGAAAAGTAGATTCCATCACTGTCCAAATAAATATGCCCCTTGGCTTGTAGAGGGTCGTGGTAATGAAGTGTTACGCAGACGGGCTCGTTCATTCCCAGACTGGATGAACAAACACCAGTTTAACTCGGCAGAAACAGGGGACGGAAGGCTGAATGGGACAGATCATCTCTCACACCGTTATTTTAAGTTCTTTCCAGTGTCACAGCCTGAAGAAGGGGGAGGCACACCATTTCAAAGAGAAAATCTAAATATTTATTTAAGAAGAGTAAATGAAATGTAAACATGACAAAAGACCACAAAGCAAAAGATCCCCCAATGAAATAGAAAGATAAAAAAAGAAACAAAGTAAACCTAAAAGGGTTAAACCCTCATGTAAGAGCCAGTACTTCCTTCTCTAATGAATAATTCAATTGGCACGAACTTTTGAGACAAGTAGCAAAACTATTCTATCAATTCCATCCTCTTTCTCTAACAAAACTGCACCCATGCCTACCTGACTGGCAGCCGCCCGAAACTTTTATGGCTCATTCACGCACGGCACAGCCAGGACAGGAGCAGAACACAGAAGGAATTTCACATTTTCAAGTGCACTTTGACAAGGAGACCACACAAACTTTGCAGTGCATTTCAACAGGTCTGTCAGGGGCACGACTACTGTTGAGAAGTTTTTACAAAACTGCTGTAATAAGCTACCAAGCCCAAAAAACTCAACTTTTTTTTGTGTGTAGTTGCACTGGGGTACAACAACTTTAACTTTAGCAGGGACCTGGCACACCTGCCTCTGTCCAATCACTTGGCCGAGGTACGTCAACATTGCCTGACTAAGCTCACATTTAGCCAGATTGATAATGAGGCACACCTCAGCTAAGCGATCGAACAGGGCATGGATGTCCTGCTGGACACGAGCATCTCACCTGTCCCTGAAAATAACTACAATGTCAAGACAGACAGCATGACATTTGAGACCTGACACAGCCATATTCATGAGAACTTGCTAACACCCTTTCAATTTCACTTCAAATTTACTGACAAACTTTGCTGCGCTGACCTAGTGTATGCAGTGGTCCATTCATCTTAAAAGATACGAGTCAAGCGTGGTGGAAGATCTAGGCGACTTATCAGACAACAAACAAACTGAATCCAACTGAAGGATGATGGGACCGCAATATTGTCCAGCATGTACCCGACTTTGGACTCTTTACTTTAAGTTTGTGTGGTGCACTGCATACTTAAAGAAATGTTTAACCAGCGTGTGATGGTCTGTCACTAAAAAGAGCTGGATACTTCCCAATTATCCCCACCAGAACACCAGTTCAATACCATGGGACCCAGGTGAACGAACAAACAAGCTCTCCAAATTACGCAACGTCTCTGACATCTTCAGCCTACCACCAACCACAGGATCATCAGGTGCTCTGACATCTACCTCCTCGTCGAACCACATAGCAGGAGCCACAAGACCTGAAGACACAGAATTAGCAATGAGTGTAGGACTGATATTTGAACTTTAAGCGCCAGAATCAAGTGTAACAGGATCAGCACGAGAATAATGGGCCTTCAACAAATTCAAATGACAGAGATGGGAGTATTTTCTCTGCTTTGGAGCAGCAATGGAGTAAGAAACTTGCCACTCTACAGTATATAGGCCTGTAAATTTCACCTGGAATAGTAAGCTAACAATTGGAGTAAGTGCAAAAACCTGACCTCCAGGGCTGAAATATCGGTGTTTCACATGACAGTCATACAGCCTTTATTTTGGCTGTATGACTTTGAGCAACATCCAATTTTTACCACATCCTTTCAACAGCTATATACAAGCAGAGACTTGTAGTTTGGCAAATCAGCAAGTAAGAGCAACCAAATTTTGGCCCAGAGACAAATGTCTCAGGACAATTGACGGTAATTACGTCGTCACAACACAAAAAGGATGACACAACCCAAAAGTTTACTTGCAGAAAAGACAGGAAAAATGCCTCCACAGACGTTAATAACAAATCTCTAACATGGTGCATCTTACAAAATCTAGGCCCATACCAACTAAAGCAACAATACTTAGAGGACCAAAGATGCACCAGCACCCAAACACCTGTTATGTGCATAAACAAAACAGTACCAAACAAATCAAATGAAATACTCTTCTTCACCAGACACAAGCTGGCTTTTAGAGTCACAACAAAGAGGGAGACACTATTTTAAAGATTTAGGGCTACCCCCTCAAAGTCAAACATTCAAATCATCAGTTGGAAACCCTTCAGTTGACTGAGATTCATCAAGTCTAGCAGTTTGTTTCTTAAAGATTTAATCAGTCTGCGCCACTATAACAGGATAAAACAGATAGAGGTCACAAAAATGCACAGGGTAAACATTTCAAGGACAAATTATAAATGCTAAGAGTTTCAAAACCACCACAAAACTAACTGTGATGGCAGCGGAGAAGATAGAAATGGAACGCAGGTGATGTGCTTTCAGCCACTGCAGCGCATAACCCACACTGGGATTTATACCTGAACAATGAGCAGGAGAACGCACACTTTTACTTTCTCTGATTGTGTGGAAAGTTTTCACATCACAGATGACAAAGAAAGATATAAAAATGTGAGTGCTACTGGTAAAACATACTTATGTAGGCTGATATAGGAATTTAGTGCAGAAAAAAAGGAATGATGGAATGGCTGAATCTTCTTATCGAATGGCCAAATCAAATTCAACAGTCAAAATTCTGAATGAGGTGAAGATTAAATTAAGTCATTTGTTCAACAAAGCTAACTGAAATGTAAGAACAGCAAAAGATCGCAAAGTATGGGATGTGAATGTCAGCAGGGTCAGTAATGTAGGGTGAGAACGTTGTAGGATGCATAAAATAAGCGAAGGAGAACCAAGTAGAAACTAAGGCTGCCTGAGAGCCTAGTTTTTATATGCTGTGAACGCTCAGCCCAGGTATCACCAGAAGGCACTGATGACCAACCTGTAAACAGCAAGGTGGATTAAAAGAGCACTGCTGAACAGGTAACAGCAGGGGTCACCACAAGAAACGATTGCCTGTCATCCAGTCTATCCCCTCTAGTTACTGCATATAGAACACAATGTAAAGCAGCAGGCCACAGAGCACAGTGATCTAATTGCTGTGCAGATGTAACACTGTGGTATGGTGCTTTATTGGTGTGACAAAGGCTGTGCTTTCCTGCTGTACCACTCAGCATTCCAGGCTGAAAGCAACTGTTCTCTCGGTTACACAAAGCAGACTACCGCTCTGATGGTGAAACCTGGTTTGCATGAGGGCCTTTACTGTATCGCATGCAAATACCGGAGTCACTTGTGTCTGGGGACAACCCTGTATTCAGAGCTGCATCGTGGGTAAAGCTTCTGACATGTTTATGGAGAAAAACACCACTCTTCTTGTTTATTTTCAACAGCCTGCACTGACAGGGCAAAACTCAACTGCACTCTGCTCTATCCCTTAAAAGGGCGAATAGGTCCAATCACACAGGACTATAAAGCCATTTTATGAGGTCTTTTATTGGCTAATTTGGAGAAGCTATGCACATTGTACAGTCTGGCCTGCGAGGCTGTTAGCAGCCCTTGAACTTCCCCACCCATCTGTCTCTCTCTCCTCTCTCCCTGCCTGCCTGCCTGTCTGTCTGTCTCCTCACCTGTCGGTCCAGCAGGGAAGTTCTTCAGTGAAGGTCTCTCCACCACAGTGTAGGAGTCTCCCACCACAAACACCTTGTAGAGCACCGCGTTGTGGTTAATGAAGCTCTGGATCACACAAGGAGGCTTCACGTCATGCAGGTCCTCTTCACTGAAGATAATGGCCATCTGTGGACAGGAGGACACAGTAAAATGACACACCTGACCTTAAAAAAGGATAATATTCATCAATCAAAGCCGGTGTTAAAACCAACAGGCACTTTCAGACACAAGTCTAGTTAAGTCCAGGGCTGACACCTCCTGGTCAGTTGGTCGATATCATCTTGTTTGGCCACTATCCTTGCTGTTTCATACATTCACTTCCATAAGGAGAGAAACTCTTCTTCCATTATTTTTAGACATCATATGCACACCTGATGTATTTATTTCTGAGTGATATGCTATTTACTGAACATTTACTCGTCTCCAAACTAATTCACAATGTAAAAGTGCCAGCACAAATCGGTTTATTGGCCCCCTGCCTCACAGGACAGAAGAGCTGAGTGGATCAAGTTTATTTCTGATGACGGCATGTGTGCATTTTACTCCAGCGGACTGCTTTCTCAACAAGCACCAATAACGACTCAGACTCAATTCTGGCTGTCCATGGCCTGACCTGCCATGGCATCAAACTCAAAACCTGCAAATTCTGTCATGTTTTATGTTGTTCAGTGCTTATTTTGTAAGTTAACTGTTGAAGTTGTCATTCGCCTGTTGCATGGCTGACGAGGCTTCTACCCTCCTACTGTATTACTGAGGGACAGTCGAGAGAGACTGTGTGACCGTTAAGCCCCATTTAAAACAATTAAATAATGAGTGGTGTGTCGGAGAATTAACTGTGCTTTCATTTTGCTTTTTGTGGAAGTTTCTACTGCAACATGAGCGTTAGCTTTTGTTGTTATAAGGAAGCCGGTTCTGCTCTGTGATCTTTGCTGGTGTTCGTGTGTGTTTGTGTTTCTGCTTTATGTAAATTTACTCAATAAACATGCCCAGAAGGTAACAATATGCAGGAATACATTTACTGGCAATGCTGTCTAACATTCATTAGCACCCATTTATGCACCAGATAGAGTGCACTCAATGCACTGAGGCTGATTTAGCTAATCTAGAGATATCATGCAGTTTTTCCCCCCATAAAACAGTAGGTAAAGTCAGTCAAGATTTTCTCTGGTTGACTGCAGTCCAAATTAAGTCCTAACTTAATTCAATGCAACAAGTGTGGAGGAATGAAGACTATTTGGCCAGCCTGACAGAGGTATTGATTTCAGTTGACACACAAAGATAGATGAGGTACAGCAGCACTTTATCTCATTTTGTTGTTTGGTCTTGAGTTAAATGACAAGTGTTACCGTTTACACAAAGCAAACTGTGGAGGGTGTGAGTGACCTCTGAGCCCTGTGGCCTCTTACCTCGTGAGAGTTGGTTCCATGAGCCACCCGTGTTTTGCAAACTGAGGAAGAAACAAAGGCGGGGACAAACAGAAAATGAAGCAAGGTAAACTAAGTTAGTGCAACACTGAAAACCAGTACTGAAATTTCAGTAGGGGAGCAAAACTTCTCACACCAACGCCTTTTCTTACACTTCAGAACTGTGGTGTGTAAATTCACTACCTGTCTCACATTTCACAATTACTGGTTATAGTACAATGTTAAGTGTAATGGTGTATAGATTTAACTCCTCAATATATAGAGGTTGAATAAGGTAAAATACTTACTGAAGGGGAATGTGAGTCCTTGCTTCTTGATCTGCTCCAGCACATCTGGGCTGCAATCCGTGTTAAGAACCATGAATGGAGGAGAGCAAATCCTCTCATCTAATGAAAAGATAAGTAAAAGACAGTTGGGGGGAATTGGCAGAATTAAGATCTGGAGAGAAAATACTCTTAAAAGGTTCTGAAAAGTTTAGTTTCAGTGAAACAGAAATTAAATGACTATAAAATAGGGCCTGACCAGTAATGGATGAGGACTGAGGTTTAAGGATGATGCCGATATTGAGTATAAAAATTCTGATAGACGTATCAGCTGATAATCTTTTATATACATACACTCATATACATACACACATTTTTTTTACAGCGATCCATCCATTCATGTGTGATAAATGTATATTGATAATGATATTTAATAGACTTTACTGCTCTGATATAATTTAGGACAATAATCATTCACCGGTATTTATATTTATTATAATTAACTATAGCCTAAATAAAAAAGACACAAATGTGGCAAAATATATGTAAATATGTTAAACCCGAATTGCTAGAAACAGATCAAATATAAATAAAATGCTGCCTATGAAGCAAACAAAAGAAAACAAGCTGCATTATGTTGTTAAAAAATGGTTTCACATAGGCACATATTGGACAACAAATACACTGATACCAATACAGACTGATATAGCTGTGATAGATTTCTAATGATATAAAATATAGAAAAGCATTATAGTCACATCTTTCTGTCAGCTAATCATTTCGGGACCAATTTACACACTTGAAGCATCTGTATTTGTGAGGACAGAAAAATAATGGTTTGTTCTATTAACCATGTACAAAATGTGGAATTTCTGGTTTCGTACAGTTTTGACTGCTGGGTTTTAAAATAAATCTTGCTTTGGTGTAACCTTTAAAAACGGGTTTGATGTCAGTCTTTGCTCCCAGGTGAACATCTTTACTGGACACTGATTTATGTTCCTCGTTTTCTCCTGACACTCGAAGCCATTCTTTTGTTATTCTGTTTTCTTCGGTTATCATCCATACCCTACTTAGGAAAAAATGAAGGGCAGAACATCCTGCTGTAGTCTGAGTGATAATGTTCAAGACCTGCTCTGACATGGGGAGCAGATGAGGCTCTCACATATGCACCCACACCTTATTTAACTTGAGTTGGCCTTGTATTTGTATATTTATATTCCATCCTTGTGGCAGGTTTAGACAACAAACACAGCAGAGGCCATCTGAGGCCTAGGGGGACAAATGACTCGTGTCCAAATAAATAAAGCAGAATGCTGCCAGGCCCTTCTGCACCTCCCAAACAACACACACATGCACAGGAAAATGCTGAAATACAGGAAGACACACAATCTCATGAGGAACTACAGACAAGTCAAACCAGCTGAGGACTTCACAGTCATCAGATACATCACCTGACTGACAGACGTGATAGATAGCTCACTACTTAGTAGTAACAAATAAAACAGGAGCAATTACACAATAAAAACTCAGCCAAACCTTAATTAAACATAACTGAGGCCAGGCAAGAATCCAGCCTCTTTCTCACCCATCTCATCTCACGTTTTTATATCACATAACGTCTGTTTACATCATATTTTTTACATCACATCCTGTACCGGCAGCTCAGTTAGTTCCGATAAGACTGAAAATAACAAACATCCTGCAGCTCCGTCATACTTCACCATATCAGGGATCAGGACGCATCTATATTAATGTCCTGCCTTCAGCAATTTCCCCTCTAGAGTAGGTACGTAGGGGTGATAAGGCAGCTGGTTGGAGATATCACCACAGGAAATCAGTGAGGGGGCCAAATCAAGAGCTGGCAAATTGCTAATGACAAAAACACAATAGAAACACGCCGGTCTTTGTGTGCTGTGGGCCTCAGCCTCACAGTGGCAGGGCTCTCTGCTCCTGCTAGTGCTGAGGTCAGGAGAATCTCATTTGCCTTCACTCCAGTGCTGAGTGCTGAACTCTGGTTGTACACTGGGCCCCACACAAGTCTACTGCTCCCACAGCAGACAGATAGTGCAGACTCCCACAATGACTTTTGGAAAACCCCACATTGAAAGCTCAAGCACGAGGAAAAAAAATCTAAAAGCCCAAGAGTTAACAGACACTTCTAAAGTGACATTAAGCTGTCGAGGAGGTTCCAGGAAAATCAGCCACAGGCAGCTGCTGCTGTGGGAGGTGATAAAGCAGCACATACAGTAATCCAGCGTTAAGGACCCTGTAACTGTAACAGAGCAGCACAATGGTGTGGTGACTAGGGAGTAGGGCTGGGTATCGTCAAAAAAAATTACAATATGAGTACCAATACCAGAGATACAGATACCAGAAAAGTACTTTATTTGATACCTGTCTTTTCTTCTTCATTTGATACCCATCATGTGAACAGAAGCATTCCTGAAATAATCCTTGCGCATTTTATGCCTTTATTTTTATCAGATGCCACAGCCGTGACGTATATCCATACTTTTGAAGGCTTTGATGGCATCTCAAAGGCACTGCACTCAACTTCAGCACACCACAGACTGTAAGGGTTGTGGCTGCTGCAGTTGTGGGCTAATCACATGTTACACTTGCTGTGATTGGCTACGAGCAGAACCATACAAATAGTCATTTTCTTTAGATATGGGTACAAAAAGGATGAATTGTGGGTATTGTTTGACTGGAGAAAGTGTCCCAATACTACTTGATACTGTGTTATTTCAGTTGATACCTTAAACCCAGTCCTACTAGGGAGACAAAGTTTCACTTTTTATTTATTTATTTTTTAATGTGAGTATTTGCTCGTTTTCTTAATTCTTAATTGGATATCTTTTGGTTATCTTTAAGCTTTGGACCATTGGTAGGACAAAATAAGGAATTTGAAGATGTGAAATTGTGTTCTGGAAACCTAACCTAAGATATATTTTTATCATTTTTTAGAAATAAATAATTAATCGATTAATCAAGGAAGTAACTAGCATATCTATTGACAATGACAAAAGTCGTAGCATTTTTAAAATCACTCCACATTGTACTTGCCTCATGAATTGCTGAGATTGGGGAATGTGGTGGCATTCCAAAAGGACAATGAACACGAGCAGTGAGGCAATCATATATGTTTTAAACAAAGACAGATCGACATCCAGGTTCAACTCTGACCTGTCATACTTCCGCTTATTATGCATGCTAGAGACAGCAAGAATTAATCAATTAATCGATTAGTCGAACAAAAGAGAAGTAGTTTCCAAATATTTTGATAGTTATTAATCGTTTTTCCACACAAAATGTCAAACATTTGCTCGCTCCAGCTTCTTAATGAAGAAGCTTTTGTTGCTTTTCTTTGTCATTTATGATAGTAAATGAAGAGTATTTGGGTTTTGGACTGTTGGTTGGACAAAAGAAGCAGTTTGAAGACATTTTGTAGATTCTAAATGATTAATCGTGAAAGTAATTGGCAGATTAGTCAATGATGAAAATAATCATTCCAACGGATGGATTATTACTGACATTTCAGGTACAGCCTCTTTCGATTTGACCTGTAAAAAAAGTGGTTTGGAAAATCTGGCTCAACTGTGGCTTGTGTACAACCTGTCTGACGTTGTTCCAATGGTTTTGCCATGTTTAAATAGCTTGTGACGCCTTTGGTGAGTACACTGTGATCCCATCTCATAGAAGTGATGACCACAAGCACGGAAATAGGACCTAAGACATAATAACCCGAAAATGTTATTCAAGGAGCTGCCTTGTTGATCTGCCCTCCAGGTAAGGAATCGCTCCATTGCAGCTGAACATGTGCTTTGACCACATATACAAAACTAATTTACTAATAGGAAGACTATTTTTTTTTCAAAAATAATATAATGTGCATCTTCAAAGAAGGCTAAAGCCAATCTAGCATGGTTTTATTTTTTGCTGTTACATGACAGACAAACAGAATACTGCTGTTCTGTCTCACAGGCAGATACTTGTTCTGTGCTCTATAACCTTTCCCTGTGCAGCTGGATCTATTCTAGTGTTGTTGGCTCTGCAACCAGTCACTTTTGGGAGCGGGAAGCCTGGAGGCTTACCCATCAGTCATCTCTGCACTGGTCATACTGCTGTTATTTTACCAGGACAGAAATAGCAGCATAATGTCTTTTAGAAAACAGTCTGTTAGGGAAAATATCCCCATTACATCACTGTGTTCCCAAAGACTGATGGCGTTAAATTTTGTCAAACAAAAAACCATCAAAAGACCTAAACCTTGTCAAACGAAAAACATTTCAAGTTCCAAGTTAAGGATTTATAATAAAGAGAGCAGGCGATGGTGGATGAGAGAGTGTGGCCAAGTTTGTAATAGCGTGCATGCTTGGCTCCGGTTGACGCTTTAGGGATGAGCGGGTGGAGGGGAGGGTGAGGGGGGGATCAATCTCTGGCTCTGTCTAAACACTACATGCTCACAGCAGACGCAGCGGAGCCGGGGACGACGTTTACAGGACTCCACGATGAGATGCTTTTTAAATGTCATTATCCAGTTACAAGTTTTTTTTGTTTCTCTTTTTCTTCTCTTCTCTCATCTGGATATCCGTTACATTTTGCCCTCTGTCTACTCTGTTACAGCCCTGATTCCAAAAAAGTTGGGATGTTGTGTAAAAGGCAAATAAAAAAGAATGCAATGGTTTGCAAATCATTTTCAACATATATTCAATGCAGTACAAAGATAAGATATCTAATGTTCAAACTCATAAAGTTTATAGTTTTTTGTACATATACAATCATTCTGAATTTTATGCCTGCCATTTCCCAAAAAAGGTGGGAGTGGGGAAACAAAAGACTTTGAAAGTTGAGAAATGCTCAAAACTATTCAAAAGGTAAAGAGGGTAATTGATAACAAGTGACAGTAACATGACTGGGTATTAAAAGGGCATCTTCAAAAGGCTCAGTCATCCAAAAGCAAGGATGAGGCAAAGTTCTCCACTTTGTGGAAAAACTGTAAGGGTAAATAGTACAACAGTTTTAACCATCTACAGTCCATAATGTTATTAAATGATTCAGAGAATCTTGAGAAATCTCTGCAAGGGCCATGGCTGAAAATACAAGTTTTGGAGCAACATATGGTGCAATCCAGCAAGGATGTCACTGCTTATTTCAGCAATGTCAAGACACAGTCTTTACTGTATGTGTTACAACAGTGCAGCTTCGAAGTAAAGGAGTTTGGGTACTAGACTGGTCAGCCTGCAGTCCAGACCGGTCTCCCATTGGGAATGTGTGGTGCCTTATGATCTGCAAAATATGACAACAGAGACCCCGGACTGTTGAGCGCTTGAAGTCGTATATCAAGCGAGAAAAGAATTTCACTTTCATAGCATCAACAATTTTGTTCAAAGGTCCCAAACATTTACTGTTTGAGTGGTGTTAAAAGAAAAGTTGATGTATCACAGTGGTAAACATGCTACTGTCCCAATGTTGTTGCTGGGATCAAATTCAGAATGAATGTTTATTTACAAAAAACAATAAAGTTTATCAGTGTGAACATTAAATATCTATATACTGTATATATAGGTCAAAAAGGATTTGCAAATCATTGCATTCTGTTTTTATTTCCATTTTACACAGCTTCTTTTTTGGAATCAGGGTTATGCATCATACACATGCGTGCAAATAATTGAACTTATAGGGAATGACTGGCGTGCCTGAGAATGAACAGAGAAGAAATTCCTCAACAGGCCTGTTATAACACCTAAGATTCAGATCATATCTTCCCCTCTGGGTTGAGGCAACAACAGAGAGCTGAGTTACATTAAGCTTCATAAAGTGCGGTGCTGTTTAGGTCGAAGGCTGAACTCTCCTGTTGCTATTTAGAGCTTGTTTCCTAGAAACCCCAGCATCCTCTCTCACTGTTCTCTCTGCGTCCCCCCCACCCCCCACCCCCGAGGCAAAGCAGCAGGATTTTCAATATTTTAAATTGAACTCCAAACACGGCAATGCCCCGAGAGTAAAGCCATTCTCAATATCGCACCCTAAGAGGCTTAACGCTCCAATTACAATTATGAGTCATTTATTTTGAAAAGAAAAATTATATTGTTTTCTCATGAACGGTAAACTGATGATATATTAATCCTTTCATGATTGTGACAAAGCATTGTACCTGACAGGCAAGAAATCTTGTACTCAAGTTGGAGCAATTCTGTCTGCCCACTTGGCTCATTGGACTTGGACAAGTGCTTGGGTCTTAAAGTGTCTCAGTGTTTGTCTTTCTCATGCTGCAACTATGATTAAATATTGATCACTTGCATAAACGGGACACTTGTTCTGTTGGTCCTTGCAGAGGCGGGGATTAATATTAGCACAGGGACCTCAAGACAGCCTGATTAATATACGAATAAACCAAGGAAGGTTTCAGTTTGATCCTGAGGAATCCGCTTTCACTCAGGGCAATACTTTTATCGTGAGCTGGAGAGGAATAAGCTTAAAAGACTGAGAGAGGCTTCGTTTTATAGAAGAGTTGACTTGACGACGGTTTCTGTCTATAAAAACAGTACACGATATCAAAACTCAAGCATACACAGGAATGAGTAGAATCCACTAAGTAACATAAACAGTTACCTTGGTCCTACTTGCACAGGAAACACAAAAACACAACAGAGCAGCGCCAAAGTTCCAACAAGCACAGCTATGAATCAGTGACACTGATCCATTAGCGCTCGTGTGGCTCTTGTCTGGCTATTTTCTATCAAACATAACATTAAGATGAGCTGATTCTTGAACTTGAGTTTATATTTTAAATAATAATTTAAACAATTCAGAGTAGAGCAGCTAAATGTACTGTGACTAGGCCCATTTAACATCGGGCGACCACTCGAGTAATAAAATAAGGCTTTCCAGAGAAAGCACAAGCGTACCTCAAGTGCTTCCTCCTATTGAGTACTATTCTGAGTCATGCAGACTGTGAAGCATGGCAGCCTCTCTATGGCCTTTTAGTACTGGGTTGCCTTGGCAGCTGCTCCAGGACTCCATGGTCTCCGCTGATAAGGAGGAGGAAGCGGCTGCCCCTACGAAAGCAAGGTACACTTTCCACACTCTCACTCTATTCTCTATTTTACTCTAACCTTAAAGGGATAGGTTGGCTTTTTTGAAGTGGGGTTGTACTTATTCATAATCAGTGTATTACCAACAGGAGCTGCCGGTCAGAATGCCCCCAGTTTGGAGGGGCAGCAGGAGCACCAGTGTAGGTACTGCAATGTACTGCTGTGGACAGGGACAGACGCTCAACATATTTTAGCCAATTTAAAAAAGTACACCTAAATAAATCAATATCAGTTTAAATGTACGCTATATAAAGGACAAGGTACAGTAAGCAGGTGATTCAAGACCCTGTGCTTCATGTTTGGGTCCTTCACCACTTTGTCAAGGTTTTATTTGCACAATAATGACCTTCTCACTGTATATTATCCCACTTATTACACAAATACTTACAAAAGAAAAATCAATATGTTGACTCAAAATATTAATGAAAAAATATTTTATTGATTTGAAAGTGATTTTATTGATTTGAAAATTATTTTACTGCTCCATTAGAGTCTATGATCAGAACTGCGCCCATAGCAACAGTCTGTATTTGACCAATCAGAAGTATTGAACAAAGTAGTGTAGTGTGATAAATTTTGAATATTTTCTCCACTTTCTTCTGCCGTCAGACAGTCTTTTCTGATGGGAAACCACACTTAACCCAAAAATGACTCTCCAAACCAACCAGACGCCATCAGTAATTTTACTTTGCAGACTTGCTCCAGAATTACTGATCTACCACTGCCTCAATCTGTTAAGTTTGTTTGTGTTACTGCGTGACTTTGAAAACACCGAGTTCACACAATAACACAAACAAACTAACCAACTGAAGTAGAGGCAGGCCAGAAACTCATGTGCTCTGTGAAGTAATTTTGCTGACTGTGGTCATAGAGTCTGGTTGGTTTGGACAAAGCAATATTTGGCTTATATAACAGCAGTTTCCCATCAAAAAAGGCTGTCTAATGACAGGGTAACGTGGTGAAAACATACACTTAAACTGATATAGATTAATTTAGGTGGACATTTTCTTAGGTGGCTAAAATATGTTTTGCTGCTGACCCAGCAGAAATAGACTGCTTAACTTCCTTGCTGGTACTCCTCTCTGCTGCGTTCTGACTGGCATCTACTATAGGTAATACACTGACAATCCAGAAGGTCCACTTCAAATAATCTGAACTATCCCTTTAACCCGGTTCTCTCAGTCACTCCTGTTTTCCTGAAAGAGAGTACATCTATCCTCAATCACATGTTGTGTTTTCTACAATCACAGTGGTGTGGTGTAGGATTATAATGGCTTACACTCCATGCTGGTGTCTAAACCAACCACAATTGTCAGGGAGGTTTGGCATGCAGGCCTAAGAGTGAGCAGAGAGCACCACTTGCATTAATGGAAGCAGAGTGGTGAAAAAACAAAGAAGCTTCCTATAAATGCAGCCAGTGAGCCATCTTCCTCTTCAAACCAAATACACACAGCAAGTGAGTGATGCAGCTTATGATTGTTGTTATGTAACAGCCATCATGTCTGTTTGGATAAAAAGACGTCTTCTCGTGTTTCTATTTTAAGAAACTCATGACACTGCCGACATGCTGAAACCACCTCTGATCCGCTGCTCTGACACCACACTGCAGCCCCTCACGGAGTCATGGATGCTTGGTGAAGTAATACCTAAAAGGTTTACGTTCCCTGCCATGTATGGGGTAAAGGGAAATGTGGATGAGTCACAGGTGTGTTTACAGTGAGTGTGGGTGGGGAATGTGCTCTGTCGTCACTGCATTTTTCTGCCTGCAGCTAAAAGACATTGCTCGCTGATTTGTTTAAGGGCTGGGCGACAGGAAGGTGTTGTTGCACCAAATCGAAGGAAAGTTCTGGTCTTTCACAAAGAGCCAAGTTCATGATGCTTTTGTCGCGTGAAAGGGAGGAGAGGAATTATTATATCAGCATAGCGCTCTACCGGCAAGAATTAAACATCTGCTCGGAAGCATTGTGTAACATAATTCAAGCAAGGGGCGGCAGTGCCGTCATATGTTATCCATGTGTCCCCTCTGGAGGTGAAGAGGAAAGACAGACAACCTGCAGTAATCACATCTCTGTCCTTTTAATATTATTACACACATTGAGTGAGGAAGAAGGCAGCGTCCATGGACTCCTTTATTATTTTAGACAACTTCTGCTTTTACAGAATATTCAGGACAAGAAGAGGAACACACACACATTAATGTGTTTACTTCATTTCGACCCATGACACACTGAGTATTAACTCTATAAACAGAGTAAAGCCTGGTCACGCTGCAGTGACACAGTAAAATACACTCAGTTGCCAGTTTATCAGGTATAACTAGCTAAAAGGAATGCAACAAATACTACAACAGCCCAGCAGTAAATTCTAACTTCATGTATGTTTGAACATGTATGTGGCTTCAAGACAAGTCAGAACTCAATAATTTCTAACCTCCTACGAGAAAAAACAACTGAATGCTACTCAAAGTTGGAGATGCTACTTGTAACCTCAGGGCAAATCCATCTACCCTGTATTCATGAAGAAGCAGTTGTCAGCAGTGTCACACTGGTGCAAATTATAAAGGGTAAACCATCAATTAAAAGGGGACGTAAAATATATTTGCCTGTATTTCATATAGTAAAGTGGAATAAGATAAATGTATCATGGCATCTGGATGGAGTTTTTCAACTGAGAAATTCAGACTTTTCCAACTTTGACTGGAATGTAGCAATCGAGTCTGATTTAACTTTATGGACATTTGGAAGGTTGCAGATTGTAGACCTGTTGAAATGTACTGCATTATACTGGTTGATTTTTCTAATATTTAATCTATCCTTATTAATATAAATGGGATAAACAGTAAATCAGGAATATTTATATATTATTATATGCAATATAAATCAACAGCACTATAACTGCAGCTGCCAAAATGACCATAAAATTATATATCACCACCTCTCTAAAACAGGACCAACAAAAACTGAGCATAATAAACTTCATGAAGGTAGAATTGATTGCAGGACTGTTGTATTAGACTGCATTAGTTTTAGATACATGTACCTAATAAAAAACGTCTGAGTGTAAATTTGCATGTCTTTCAAAAGAAGTGGCACTGAAACCTTGGCAGTGACATTGGCTTTGTTCAGACTGCAGGCAAATAAGATTTGTTTCTCAAATGGGATGTTTAACACAGACTGTCCACACTTCTATTTGCAAATCAGGCAATTCATTTCATTGTCTGTCCACAAACTGTGTTCTCTGTGTTCTCTGTGTTGTCCTCCATACAGCATGGATTCTGCCCAGCTACATCGACGTACATCCATCACTCTAAATTTGACATTATTATTGTGCGTGCATTGCAGTGGTGCAAAAGACACCTTTAAATTCGTCTTCCAAAATCCGATTAGCAAAAATCACTGCTCTACAGACCTTCTAAAATCAACCTGCATACAATGTGGAAATGCCTAAAAACAAATCTGGGACTAATTGTGCTGTTGATTACTAACCAGCCAAAACATAAACTTTTATTTTTGGAGGAATGTATTTGGCCCATCCACTCTTGTCTCACAACTGACTGCATACCAGACTGAATCTCTTTTGTGGAGCAGGATGTTAAATTGGACTGTGCAACACAGCTAATATCACAGCTTCCTCCATTTATGATTTCTAGTTCTTTTAGTTCTCTTTTCTCCCTTGATGGTCAGCACAGATCAGTGGTCAACAGTTTGAATTTGTGTCAAACTGAAAGCACCGCACACATTTACTTCCCCTCCGTGAGCAAATTTACTAATTGCAACTTTGCAATAACAGCACAATAATTGCAAAAGTTGCAATACTTGTCTGATGCAGACCTAGGCCAGTTAGTGAGAGACTTTTGTGCACAAGTGCCACCAAGTTACGTGAAACATCTTACCCTTCATACAGCTCTCTATCCTGTGGATAAGCTGGTAGGACTTGCAGCGGTCCAGCAGAGTTCGGATGGCTGGAAGGGGGTCCAGGACAATGGTCTCAGGGTGGGCGTCAATGTAGTCCTGAAACACAGAGACACAGACATTCTGAAAACATTCCCAACTTCTTTTTATTTACCTATTTTTTATATTATTTATGTACACTTAAAAAAAGTCAGAGCAGAAATTTTAAACAACACAAAAGTCTGTCCAAACCTTACTTGGTTGGGCAAAATTATATTTACTACTTTCTTGGGCGATCTTGCAATTTAGCTGCATTGTGAGAGAGATTTGGGCCTCAGACGAAGTGCGTGACAAGAGAACATGTAGGAGGAAAGTGAATTGTAAACACAAAGCAGAAAGCATCCCAACCAGGCCAGTATTTATTTACATCTGTCAACCTTAAAACCTGTAAAACATGAAATTGTTGTTCTCACTAAAGTTTCCATTTTGAAAGAATGTTGTTATTTTGAATTGTTTGTTGTCTCCTGTGAGGCAGTTGTTTTGTATATTAAAGTTCTAAATAAAAAAAATTGAATTTACAGAACAATCACTGTATCGTGATATACATTATTACCATGATATAAAGTTACATATACCGTGAGAGAAGATTTCGGTCATAGCGCCCAACCTAAGGCACAAGTAGCAGCATCTCCTCAGATTGTGCTGACTGGCAGTGATCAGTAATGTACATTTTTCTTAGAATTGCATTCATCTCCTACTGCAGCACTTGGAGCTACAAGCAGTGTGGTGTAGAACTGAAACAATTACACAATTAATCATTCATCTATCAACAAAAAATTACTTGTCAACGAATTGTGAAACAATTAATTGTTGAAGTCACTCAACTGACGAATATCCAGTTTAAAAACTGCATATTAATATTGGGATTTCAACTGTTTGTCAGATAAAACAAGCTATCTGATGAGGTTTCCATGGGCTCTGGAAAGGCATTTTTCTCTATTTTATGTAATGGTTTAGATTATACAATTAATTGATTAATTTATCAAATAATAATGGACGGGTTAACCAATAACAGAAATAATGGGAATATATGGGCGTGTCTCTGGAATATACTCTATGCCTATATGTGCAAAGGGGGGGTGGGGGTTACAAACCACGTGAAACCATCTGTCATGACACAGCATGCACAAACACATCCATACAGATTAGAAATGTTAAACAAACATAGTGAAGTCTGCAAACTGCAAATACAAATACTGAGTTGAAGGGTCAACGTGCCTCATACTCCATACGTGTGAACTAGAGAGCGCATGAGATGTATGCCAGCGGGTCTGTGTAGGTTACATCACTACATCTCGGCATGGCCGGCTGTTAGGTCAGCGTGAGGTTTCATATTTTACATAACTGCACTCCCCTTCTCTCCTCTCCTCTTGTCGACTCTCCTCTGGCTCTGTCCCCACACCACCTCCTCTCTACTCTGCAGCTCTCCATGCTCTCCACATTTCCATCTCTGCTCTGTGGAGATTTCTCGGCCAACCCTTCCTTCCGAGCAATTTTTACTGACTCACAGACGCTGTCAGGTGGAGCTGGCTGGCCTGCACATTACACAAACAGCCTGCCTGCTCACATCACGGCCTTTTAAAACAGCACAGCTCCACTGTCACACACGCTTGCATGAAATGAAACACACACTCTGCAATGTCGGACATCAAACGCACGTAAAACGCTCGTTTGTGAACTGACTCTGATTATACACACACATACTGACGCATGCAGCATGTAAACAAATGCCTTTGACTTGACATGGAGGACCCATCTGTAGGATTTGCCGGGATCTAACAGGCAATGCTGATCAAAGTCAGTTGAGCGGTTATGTAAGTCAAACACGCTGCTGCCAAAAAAATAAATCCAAATTAATCTTCCAGGAGTTTAGAGGAATACTCTGCTGATAAGGACTGTCACTTGCTGATGTCTGCATCTCAGAAGAAGAAAAACACAGACAAGAGGAGGAGTTGAGGGAGATGAGCCCTGGCCAGCAGGTGTTGTAGAGGAAAAGAGCCAGACGTATGTCAGTGTGGGTGGAAGAGAGTGGGTGTCAGGGCTGCACATTTTCTGTTCGTCTTTCCGGCCAGATCTGTTTCCATAGGGAAAGAAAACTGTTCAAAGTCCCAGAAAATATTGTCAGCAGAGGACTGTGCCACTAGTTGTAAGCCATGTCTGAGACTCTACAGGCATCAAATCTGAAGTGTAAAAAAACATTTTAGCACCAGATTTACCACATCAGTTTGAGTAATATACAGTAAGCTGTCGATCACAGAGAAGATCGATGGACTAGAAACTTAATCTATGTTTGCAGCAAACAACATCGATATGGCAGCTAGCAATTAAACGATTACCTGATAAGCATCGCAGTTTAAAATTTTAATCATCATTTAAACTGTGTGATTATTACAAAGGTATGTTAATTATTAATCTTTCCTCAAGTTAAGAATTTAACCAATTAAAAATGTATTAATCGATAATTAATTGATAGTATAGAAATTTCAGTAATTATACCTCATGACACTGTTTTGTCTGGCGGAGCCATTTATTAAATAAGGAAACTTAAAATGAAATTTAAAAAAGAAGAGAAAACAAAGAGGGAAAATTTAAATGAGAAAAAAAGTGCATTGTATCTTATTCATTATTATTGATTAATTGATAAATTTGTTTTCAACTATTGGTTAAGTAAAATACACAAAATGTGTGAACTTTTCCCTGCATGTTGAAAAACTCAGTGTAAAAAATGTCCAGCATCAACCAAACTTAGCAACAGCCTCCCATACACAGGTGAGTCAATGAAAACACTGACATCACAAATGACTTGACATAATTTCAAATCAGTGAGAGGTTTTCAATATAAAACTTGGTGAAAAGAACATTTTTGGCAAATTTTAACAATACTGCAATAATAATTATTAATTTTGGTCAATGCAACCTTTATATAAAATGTGCATACAGTTTCATCTCTAATGGCAGCAAGTCAAACAAAATAACTTACTTCTACAAGTGTTTATAAATGTTAGTAACTTTAATTGCAACTTTGCCTGCCAAATTATTGTCATTATTGGTTTAACAGCATAAGAAACATTTCCATTTAATTAATTACAATCTTTAGGTGGCTGAAGATGCCAAAGATGCTCATAAAAGATACGAAGGTCAGAAAACTAATTTAGTTCCTTAAACCACAGCCTCCTACAAAGGTTACTATTAATAATCACTGTTATGATTATCACTGCACCCACAATCACACTAATATTTTTCCCAGGTCCACCTCGCGCACACCTCAGGCCACTGAATCATCAGAGTTCACTCCAGCCTGACATTTTATTTAAATAAGAGGTATTTTCGAGAGGAAGGCTTATTCCTTCCACTACACAAAAGGTTATTTATGACCACAGCTGTGTCGTATTATAAATGCGTCAATGCCTGTATCTCAACGAAAATGTAACAGATGACAGCTGTGTTCAGGTAAATAGCCAGAACAGAAAGGAGGAGGTACAGACGGGACTGAGCCATAAAGCTGAGCTGCTGATTTTCCAGCTAATATGTGATCCAGTCACAAGCTTTAGTTGCCAAGTGAAAGAATGACAATGCTGGAGTAAAACCATCGTTCCTCTGCACTGTGAAAAGCCTGCCCAGGTGGTTTGAGTACGTGCTATTAATGCTTGCAGTTTGCCGACCTTTAGTGATGCAATGTTCACAGCAGACCATGAGGGGACTTTTGGTTACCTGTGGCAGGAAAGTTACTACTTATAGTTACTACTGAAAGTTACTACTGTTCTTCTACAACACTATGTCATTCAACTAGGGCTACAACTTTACAATGTGAGAAAATAGTAATAGTTTGTTTTGAACATTTCAAAAATAGAAACAGAAAAGTAAAAGCACACATTTGGGAGGCTGTGACCAGAAAATGTTTAGAATTTTTGCCTGATAAATGACTCAAACGATTAATTATCAGAATCTCGGATCAACTCATTGCATAAGCACTTCCTTGTCTTTGTAAGTGCTTCTATTAGATGAGGTTTTAAGTGTAAAGGTCAAAGTTCACCTTTAAGATGCCTGATAGAAAACCTGGCTGCTGCCGGACACACCTGGACAGACCTCTTTTTGGTTACTACGCAGCATTTTCACAGCTGAGAAATGATGATGTTGCTGCTTGTGGATGGAAACTGATTTTAACCAGTGACCACCATCTTCCCTCAAAGAAGAGAAAACTTTATTTTGAAATGAAGGATAATCATTGCTGTTGGAAAGATGTAACCTATTAAAGACACAACTAGAGAAGTGTGGTGGTGGTTTGTGCTAGCTGGACATCGCCAGACTAATTCATAAATGTGAATCATACATCTGTCAGAGCAAACGAAAACATGAGCTTGGCAGATTCGTCTGGTTTGTATATGCTTATTGGAGGACTGTAGGAAAAATAACACTGTTATAATTGTACATGATCACCATTGTTGCCGTCTGTAGAAGGTGGGGATCTAACTTTGGTGAGTTGTTTTTTTTTTTGTCACAGTTTGTTTTTTTGTCACAGTTCTTGTCACAGGGTGTGTGCATTTGTTTCAATGTGACCTAGAGAAGCCTACAATAAAAGTGTGCAAATTATTAATAGTTAATATTAACCATGTTCTGCTGTTAAAGTGATTGCTCCACATTGACATCCTGTTTAACCTTTCTAAATGAGCAGTCAGGAACATGTTGACAGAATTGCGTGACGCTGATCATGATTACAGCTTGTCTGAGTCATTCACAGAGAGCGAGACAGAGAAAAAGAGTAGAAGCTGGTGCAAAATAAATTTTCACACCATATATAGCACTGCCAGATTAACGAATACACAAACACACAACGGTTTTCTGAAGTGTGTTCACAGTGCCACATTTGGAGCTGTGACCTGCTGTCCATGTGAGATTTTTCTCACTTCAGGTGGAACAAGAAAACTCTTTTAGTACTTTCAGTGACAGCATTTAGGTTTTATGAGTCACCACATGATCAAGTACAGCTGCTAATCTTCTTTATGTTTCTGGAGCTGAGGTTAAGCCTTCATTTGATTCCTTGAACTGGGACATTTACATGTAAACATAAAATTTTCTCATCTATAAATGTTTATTGCCTCAAGCCAATGTTATCATATCATGCCTGCTGACGGCCGTGAGTAAAATTGAAAAAGAAAGCTCATAAAAAGCTAGTAAGTGGACCTTTGAGTTGGGATTATTTTAACTCACATAGTGTTCCTAAGGTCAAGAATAAACTTTAGGGGTCAAACATTTAAAATGACAAAGCATGGAACAAATTTTACTAAGTGTTACATGGTCATATATATACTGGAATTGAACATTTTTTTTCATACATTCCCATATCTATGTAAACTGTGAAATTATGTAAATGTTTGGGGGTTGTGCATATTATTTTCAAATGATGTGTAAAACCCTTAGGTTTTTCAAGAAGTGGAAATGTTTAATCTAATTTCCTCCACTTTTTCAGATCTCTCTACTTGTGTTTTTCAAGTCCTCAGCGGAAACGAGGGAAGACAAAGATGCATACCTGTACTCTTTGCACCAACAGCACAGCCTGTGAATCATTCTGGTCAGCCTCCAGGATGAGGTCAGTCAGTTTGTGAATGATGACGTCCAGTGGACCCTGCTCCTCCAGAGGCTGGCTGAGGTCCAGCTAAGGGGAGAAGGACAGCCAGGGGTCAAGGGTTATGTTCCAAAAAAAGGGTTATCCGACACTCTGGCATTCATTTATCGCATTTAGAAATGGTTTACTTCAGCAGTCTTCACTGAAAAGGCATGTTTTTTTTTTAGTTTTGCAATAGCAAAGTGTCACCTGACTACAAGGCATTGCCTTTTGTTACTCAGTGCATTTATAATTAAACTAGGTGATATATCATTGTAATAAAAAGGTGCAGATGTTCAATAAAGATAAGGTAAAGGTCAACTTTATTGTCACATATATAAAGCAAAACATACAGTGAGAATCAGTCTCTGCATTTAACCCATCCCAATCCTAGGAGCAGCGAGCAGCCACTATACAGTGCTCAACGACCAACTCCAACTCAGTACCTTGGTCAGGGGTACTGACTGGAGAATTGATCTAGCATGTTTTGGATGGTAGGGATGTGGAGGAAACCCATGCATTATTTCATTATGTGTTATTTTGAAAATGTACAAGAGTACACTATATTCCCACTTCTAGTTAGAGGTGGGAATAAACCATCTCCTATAATGCCCACAAAGTACTGTTTCCTGCAGTTGGTTAACAAACTCACATAAATTCCATTTTTATGTGGGGCCTTTGGGCAAATTGTGTCCCTTTCAGTTACTGTTTAGTCAAACCATCAAACTCATCATATTTGCATGCTGAAAAAGAAAAGCTGATCATATGTATTGGCCTACTTCATTATAGACTTATACATGCCCTGATGCACTGACCAGGCAGCTTACGTGGGAGGGAGTACTGATGATCAAGTCCAAGATGTACAGAAATTACCATATGTATGAGACATTACATAAAGTAAACTAAAGAATTCACCAAAACATTACTTTAAGTTAATTTTTCATGGACATGTCATGGACTGCTTTTTGAACATAATGGATGGGAGAGTATTTTTAAGAAAGGGAGCTCTCATTCTAGAATATCACCAATCTGCCATTGCCCTCCTCATTTATACTCCCAATCTGACAATAGAAAAGATTTATCTCTCCAATCCGCCTCCTTGTTCTGCTCTAGGAAACAAACATACATCTTCTTTTCTGCTTTTTTGGTTCTAAAACAGGATCAGGCCTAATTCTAAATCATCCTCTCTCTCTTATATTTATAGCTGCAACTTTGGTGCAGCCAGAGTTTATGTTGTGTTTGTTTTGAATTACACCATCACGATTTATTTCTGGCGTCATCTATTTTACTATGACTTACAAACTCCCTCCCTCTGGCCAGACCTCCAGTCTCACTGAACATATTCGACAGCCTCTGAGAAACCAACAAATTAGCATTTGTTTGAAGTTTACTGCAGCCGAAAGACTGACTGCACTGGCCAAGTAGTTCACAAGTAGTCAAAGCAGCTCTCCAAGTGTGATAAGACTTATGTGGGTCAGAGCTTGCACACACATGCACAAATGTAGCACCATTACTGCAGATAGAGGAGGGATACATGGCTTTAGCAAATAATGTTGAGTCCTTTGTGGATGAGTATGAAAAGTCAATTTCAAAAAAGGCCTCTACTCTGGCTGAATGTATCTGGGAGTTGGGTTAGGTTTGTGTGTAATATAAGAATAACGAAACAATGGCTGGTTTCACAAGGTTTCAAACCACAGAAAAGTATTACCATTTCAAATTATAATCATCATTAAAATCAATTACTGTGGTTTGAAAAATTCACAGTAAATACTGTTCAGCATCTACCAAAGTCAGCAACAGTCTCCCAGACACAGGTGCAGCAGCAGCAACATGGGTTTGTTCTGCGCAACTGAAAACAGCGACATCACAAAGAACATGATGTCTTTTGAAATACTTGAGGTTTTCAATAAAAAAGGTATGAAATTATTTCACTTTGTCTATCAGTACTTTTTGAACATTTTCAGCACACTTTAACAATAGTGATATTATGGGCCTGACATTAGTCTATCACAGCTCTATTGGTCTATATTGGTATTGGCATGTGTTGTCTGATATGCATTTATATGAAAACATTTTATGTTTATCTGTTAATTTTTCTTAATTCAAGTTTAATATATATTTATTATACAGCTTTGTTAAATATCTAATTCTGCATAGTCAATTACAACATTTTAGGGTTTGTTATAGCAGACCATCGCTATGATATGACATTTTTTTTCTGTCTCTAGTATGAGAGACAACTTTTAGGATTAGGAAACACAAGGGTGCTTCGAGTCGAGACTGCTTGTTTTTCAGCTGGTTGCAGTGCTGCTTTTGTGTAATTTGATCATACCCTAACTCATTAGCAAATCAGCAAATAGGGATCACCTGATCATTACAGACAAAAGACAATTCAGCAACACCTGTGCAAATATGGCAGAACCGGGCAGGACCCCACTGTCCTTTGTGCTGTTCAGACAGTACGCAAACCGAGAGTGAATACACCTTAGCCACACTGGTGTGGATCAATGCGAGAACTGTTAAAACTCTACAGAGTTTCAGTTGGTTTAGGGTTGGCCACAGTCAAAGCCAACACTTCCTAGTTAATGATTGTGAGAGGTGTGATGGATAGATGACTAATTAGCGTACCCTTGGTCCTGCCCTGAAAAGTCAATTGTACAGAGTGGTAAATCTGCTAAATATCAGATGATTTATGTACAGTGTTCTTTACACTGGTGCCATCAGGAAGAACAAAATGTCCAAGGTAAGATATTGTGTTGACAGAGCCGTGTTCATTGTTTTCATCCGAGGCCAGCGTGGAAAATATGGGCTTTTCTATGTTGAGCAGGCACAAACTATAGTACACATCATACAGCCTGTGCGCAGCATACAGCATGCAAACAAATTCCAGCACACCCCGTAGTGTTCAAGTCAAGCCATATTCCGGTAAGAGCTCATTATGCTACATCAACACAGCATGTCTTTCTCTGTCCATCTTAACACTGCTGGATCTCATTCTCCTGCAGGCTCCATTCTTCCAGCCTGTACAGACACGCCCGTCAGCTGAAAAGTAACATACCAACACAAGCTGCAAAAATGTATACAGGGCGATGCGGCTTAAAATGTCACGTGACTCAAGCAGGTTTGCTACAACTGGCACATTTTCAAATCAACTGTATCTGCATTAGCGTGGCTTAGAGAGGGCTCAGGTAAAATTTGAACAATATGTACATAATCCTATTGGGGCACTCCAGTAGCTCAGTTGGTAGAGTGTGGGCCCCATGTGCTAAGGCTATTGGTCCTCTGCAGTGGCCTTGGTTTGATTCCATCCTGTGGCCCTTTGCTGTGTGTCATCCCCGTTCCCTCTCTTACCCATTTACTGTCTATCTTCACTTGCAATGTCTATATAACAAACATAAAAAGCCCACTATCACAGTATGTGTAATTGTGTATTATGATATTGGTATACGTTGGGACATAATACATTTTCATGGAAAACAAATAAATTGTTCATCTATGGGTAGAAATAATGATACAATCTGATTTGTGAAGCATTTAGTTTGCTGGACCAGCCAAATCCAAGTATTACACCATCTTGTAAAAATTATATAAAATCCAAAATTGTTGTAAAGCAGCCCTGGTCACTGATTTCTAACTGTGCCCAAAATGGCCAAATACACGAAGGAAGCTAAGGGACAGATACCATAAACCAGTATAAACGGTGTGCCAAAATGTCTTATAAAGACTTAAATAATTTGATGGTATATATCATCATATCATGTACTGCAAGCTAAAGTATCTGTAGGGCTGGGCAATTTATTGATATTATATCGATACTGAGATATGACACTAAATATCATCTTAGATTTTGGATGTCAATATTTATTCTGCTGTCTTTTCGGGTTTTAAAGGTTGAATTGCTGTAAAATGGTTTAGTTTTTGGGTTTAATATACGGCAATGAATCATATTCTCTAAGTACAGTCATTTACAGCATGTTATTTCAGAGAAAATGTGTATATTGAGATCTATATCGTATATTGCAGCATAGCCTAAAAATATCATATTATTTAGGTTACAAGCAATACCTTTCTCTCAAAATGTTACTAAATAAGCAGCAGAAACTACTCTAAAACATGGAGTCTGATAAAGTATTTATACAGCAAACCACTTTGGTTAAAAACAACTTTTGATACACTGCTGGAATAAGATTTTCAGGAATACTCAATAAGTTGTAATACTCAGTGAGTTTCAGGAGGTTATGCAACACTACAGTGAAAGATTAACAATATTTTGTTAGACTCAACCAGTATGAGTACATACTTATGAGTACATAAGCTAGAAAAGGAAGGCCCAGGTTTAAAAACAAACAAAGTTTTTGTGACTCAGTGACTCAGCTGTTCAGCTGGTTTATCGGGAAACATGTGAGCATATGGCAGGCGCATAGGACACAAACATGCTACCATCACCTTAACTGCAACGTGCAAAACTCATTAAATGTGTTGTCACCTGTGGGTAAACTGTAACTGGGTGGTGACAGCAGTGGCAGTACAGCAGCTTGGTAAGCAGTGTCAGTGTGGCCGGGACGGCTGGAAGGGAATTTGTCTGTACTCCACTGAGGCATGGCTTTTAATCTCTAGCTTACACAACACAGAGGGCCCATCCACAGCCTGGCCCCTCCACAAAAACAGGACTCACATCGTGGGGGTCAACACCCACTGGCAAAGACACATTGCAGATGATGAGGCTCTCCTCTTGCAGTGCGCACACAGAATGACCCCGCTTTAGAGCTCATCCAAAAACCCAGCAGTAAAGTCACTGATGTCCTGCTAAATGCTAAAAGCAGAAATGTCAGCTGACGTCTTTGCAAGCCCCTCTGGGACTGAGTGCTAGCAGTGGGCCATGGTGGTGATGGGCAGCAGTATCCTGGAGGGAGAGGGTGGGTTGGGGCCAACATATTTTCTGCTTTGATGTGGTTCCACTCTACATCGGGCCCAAGATAAACCCCAGGGAGCTCTAAGAACGGTGATTAAGAGCAAACTCCAAGGACTGAGCTCATATGTGTACTTTCTGAAGATAGTTGTGTAAAACTATGATGAACACAAACTGTATAAAGAATTGTTTGAATCAGTTATTTGTGTGCCTGGTGAGGCTTGGCCATGGAGCTCCTTAATCCTTTAGATGTCTCTTTCTGCCCTCAGCTGGATCTAATCTCACCTGGCTTTTGCTTTGTTGTCAGGCTAACCCAGAGAGAGCCTGTGTGCAGCATGCAGACAGATATGATGAATGATTTATATTGTATGCTGTGCATCAGTTGACACCCTAGTGTAAGAGAAACATATGTGTCTGAGACTAACTGTGGCTGTCGGCCACACCTCGCATGAAGTACAAGACTAAACATGAGACGGGATCAACATGAAACTTCTGAATCTACAGGCAGGAACCATATGGAGGGTCAAACTGGGAGCTCATTAGGCTAATGGCTGTCTGCTCAGCATCCCTGGAGTCTTCATGTCTGATTATGATGTGCACTGGAAGCTTATAAGGGAACTACTTTTCAGCCTTTATCAATTAATACTTTGTTGAGTGTAATATTAGATTAACCATAAAATGCATGGGTCTAAAGTGACTCGGTCAGCAGGCAGCATAAGAACTTTTTAAAGACATTTTTGGCCATGTGGCTAAATCATGAGTGATGAAAAACAACGACCTAAGAGGAGAAGAGACTTCATACCTTTACCAAGTCTAATGAGAATAGCTAAGGGTATTAGGGAGATAAAGGAGTGACTGTGGAGTCATCTTGGTTGAACTGATGAATATCTCATTCATCATCACCTCCACCCCGATCTCAAGAATCCTACAAAAACAACAACCCTCAAACAAAACTTCTTAGAGCACTTGAGAATTGTGTTGGACTGGAAATTTGTCAAATTAATAAAAGGAAGTATAAAAAAAGACAGTCATTTAGCAAAATATTAGCAATGTAACAATGCCAAAAAACCAAGGTACAATAATACCACAATAAAAAGTCAATGATATATTTCTTTAATAAATTAATTTCTCTTTTTTATCTTAAAGTTCCTTCTTAAAAACATAATAAAAGTAGCTTGCAATGACCTAAGGATGTGTAAAACATTGGAATAAAAACAAAAAAACAAAATAATTAACCATGTAATATCACGGTAGATATTGTCACAGTCCAGTGTGGTATAGAGACTTTATATATTGCGATATTCAATATATTGTTATATCCCAATTAACCATCAATAAAGGTGTGTGACTGAAGTGACTCAGCAGGCAGTTTGAGAACATTTTCAAAGACATTTTTGCCATGTGGTGAAATCATGAGGAACGAAAAAGAACAAATTCACAAGGAAAGAGACGTCATACCTCTACCAAATCTAATGAGAATTGGTAAGGATATTTAGGGAGATAAAGGAGTAACTGTGAAGTTCATCTTGGTCAAAACATCATGATCATTTCCACTGTGATCTCAAGACTCCGAAAGAAAAACAACCTTCCACACTCCTTCTTAGAGCATTTGAGCACTGTGACGGTCTTACTGGAAATCTGTCAAATTTATAAAACAAAGTGTAAAAATTAGGGATGCACAGTAATATCAGCATGTGATCAGTACCAGACGATACGAACATTTCTGCTGATGTGACAGGCCTAAGATGACACGTTATCTATGTCCAAATGACACAAGTACGTCTGCTGTGTGTAGGTTTTTTTTTTTAAGTGTCTGAAACAGATAGCAAAGCTTATTTGTAATGATTACTCAGTCTCAGTCATGCGAGGTGGAGCCAAATCACATTCCTTAAACATTACAAATTCATCTGTCCATCTGTCTGTCATCTGAGATGTCGTCCTAATCATTATGACAAATTTGTGAAGATCAAAGAGAAACAGGTGCCAGTGACAAAAACTGTCCAGTTTGCCCAAATGTGTTGTTTGTAAAAGCTTTCTATTTTATGTCTGCAATGGGCCATCAAAATAGGAGTGGACATAATAATGTTAATTTCACTACAAGAGAGACATTATGTTCCTTGTAAATTGGCAATCGGCCAAAATAAATAGGAAAATATAGGTATATCAAATATCATCAAAAATTCAATATCATGCAGCCCTAGTAAAAATGATGAAGTCATTTAACAAAGCATACATTTTGGCTTTGCTGTAGTGACCTGCACACCAATGTGATGAAGCCATGTATCATTTTCTGCTTCATCCTAGCTAATCTCACTATATGCTAATTGCAAATAATGGTCGCCAATCAGCTTTTTTTGGATTGTGGTACACTGAAGAATCAATAAATATCATCTAAAGGCAACCTCTTGTTTGTCAGCTTCCACAAATTCAATATGTAACATGCCGGATATTAACATTAAATTCTTCAGCACTTACCATATAATAAAAACGGTAACTCAATAACTTTCCCTGGACAGCGCACTCAAACGATGGCCATTTGCTGTGATGGCTTCTCTCTCTGAGAGCGAATATTGGCTTCCTCAAGGCCGAGCCTGGTGAGTTAATCTCATCAGCTCTGTGATACAGACAGGCTAATGTACAGAGCACCGGCAGGATGGCTCTCATGAGAACAGGGCTAAGGGGTCAGTATTGATGAGCTGGTGCAAAATTGCTTGAAGGAGGCAGAGGAGAGATGGATAGGTGAAAAGTAGAGACAAGGTGAGCGTGATAATGGGTTACTTAGAAAAAGAGCTAGAGTGGAAAGATGCTAGAGGCTAAAGGAGCAAACAAATAAACCTTGTGTTCCTTTTCTGTGCTGTCAGTCCAGATGGTTATACATGTAGATGGTTTTCCCACACTAGAAATGGAAATATAAAATAAACTCCCTAGGGCTGCCAAATTTAGCAAAGATATGTTCACACAGGGCGATGTCATAAACACTGCTAACCCTCTGGAGGATCCAACCTCATGCAGTAAATGCCATACATTGCAAGGTGGAAGTGCAGTGTGAAATAATCCACTGATTATGTCATTTTGATTATTAGAGGGTAAGGCTGCAACTGACATAATCTGCTGATTATTTTCTTGATTAATCAATTAATCTTTGGTCTAACAAATGTCAGAAAATAGTAAAAAAAAGAAAAAAGAAAAAAGTATCACACAAGACAAAAAAAGTCGCAAATGGTCCTATTTGAGCATTTACAACCAGGGAATGTTGGCATTTTACTTTAAAAATGGCATGATTAACTGTCAAAGTAGCTGCAGATAAATTTTGTTTCACTAAACTAATTGTTTCAGATCTGTTAGCTTGTGATAAGACTGTAAACAACATGAACTAGTGGTTTATTCTGCCAAAAAAAAACAACCTAGGACTAATTTATCCATGGATATCCAAGGTTGAGTTGTTATCATCACAATCTACTAGTCTGTCAGACCACAGGGACAAGGTTACATGATTAAATTGTCTGTAACAGATAAATCTGCAGCTATGTTCTACTCCATCCTTCAAGAGAAGGTTAAATGGACTTGATCTTGACAGAACAGCAACACTCCCACACACCCGTAAAAGCTTAAAAAAAAACAAATGAATAAAACATAAACAACACTCAAGCAGAACACTTTATCTGCAAAGAAACACAATTTTCATTTTGGAGCTATGGTAGTGCCAGGCAGGTTTTAGGGTAGATGTTTTCTATGTAATGTACCACCACCCTTTACTATCGTCTTTCCACATCACTCTTGTTATATCTGTCTCTAACAAAACATTACTCTTCTCCATTTCATTCACTTTTTCATGCACTTTAATGTCTCACTGTGGAAATTTGTCTTAGGCTTCAGTAGGATAAAATAAGGTTAAAAAAATCTAGAGCTGCAATAATTAGTTCATTAATCGATTAGTCCAACAAAAGAAAATTAGTTGCCAACAATTGTGATCATTGACAAAATGTTTCAGTCATTTTACAAGTAAAAACATTTGGTGGTTCCAGCTCCTTAGATGTAAGGATATGCTATTTGTTTTGTCATTTATGATAATAAATAAAAAGTCTTTGGGCTTTTGTCTGCTGATTGGACAAAGGAAGCAATTTGAAAATGTCACTTTGGGCTTGGAGAAATTGTGATGACTGTTTTCCATATATATATATTTTTTTTTAAACTAAACAATTAATTGTTTAATCATGGTAATAACCAGCAGATTAATCAATAATGAAAAATGTTAGCTGCAGCCCTAAAATGATTACAGGACCTTGAGGACAAGACATACAGGATAAAATATATAAATTAAGAAGGCTTCAAATAAATAATCTGGCACAAGAAACTGTATCACTGGTCGCAAAATAACAGTCTAAGGGAAAGTCTAAGTGATTGCTGAGCTCAGAATTCACTAGTGCAATAGGAGAAGACAGCTTTGTACACAGACTTGTATAACAAGGCCAGAGCATTACAATGGATACCATTATCTTCATTTGTGATGCAGCCATGACAGTACAGGCACTGACTGGCATTGGGTGCATCTCAGGCAGCTGAGTCACTTCTGTGAATTCAAAAAAAAAAAAAAAAAAAAACTCTGGGTGTCTGAGTAAACAAGAGTTTTCTCAATTGGCAGCAACAGCTCAGATAAAAATGGCAATGATCTGTAAAAGGGAAATAACTCAGTAGACAACAGGTAGTAAAAGAGAAATGGGGAAGGCCAGAAGACTTCAAGTCTCTGGGTACCCTGAGCTGAGGGTCTGTGAGGATCTGCTGTCTCCCAGGAGGGGCTGAATGCACAGTGGGAAACAAAGCCCTGCTTACTTTGGGACTATTCCCAGGACAAGGCTCTTTCTGGGTGTCCTGATATCGTCAGCACAGTGAGAGGAAAAAAATAACCTCAAAGCAAGAAAAAAAGAACCCCCCCAAGAGGACAAGAGACAGCATTAAAAAAAAGAAGAAGAAGAAAGCAGATCAGGCAGGATGGCTTCCTTTTCAATCACAGAAAGCACTTTAACTGACAAGCACTTTTGAGCATTGAGCTCCCAGGACTTAGTAACAATTGTTACTATGCTGCTGTACGTGCGGTGTTTACTTACTCAATATAGTGTGCTGTGCAATATCCATTAATGACAGCAGCATTTACTTCCCTGGGGCCTCCATTTAACTGAACATACAATAACTCAGGACTCAGCATTTACTTGAGCTAAGTAATCACTGGAGATTACCATTATTTCTTTTCATCCACATTAAAGAGAATACCAAGTGGCTGTATCTGCTCACATTTATTTATATTATAGAAAATACTGCTGTTAATGTAGGTGAGTGATGCCCGATACTGTGACAGCCTCTGCTACAACCAAGCTTTTGAATGTTTCCATCCACTGCCCCAATTAGATTCCCCTGACGTTTAACAGAGTTTACAGAGTTGAGGCCAGGTGTCAACATATCGTGCCGAGATGAGTTGCATCACAGCTTAACAATGAACATTGCCTGGTCTGGTCAACTGCAACTGCGGATGCTTACAGTACAGACTGAAAATAGCAAGGCTGTGAAGCAACTACATCAGGTATGTAGGAGGTAACAAACTCACAGAAGTTTACAGTAAAAATCAGAATAATGTACACCTAGTAAATGGCTTGGTATAAAAGATAAAAAAGATTAAAAAAAGATATCTGCTTACCTGAACAACTTCTATTCCTCTTTTCCTGAAAGAGAAGACAAAAGTAACAGTCAATACTTTTACAAAAAAATATGATCAGTCATAAACAAACACTGCCACACATCGAAAGTACCCAAACGTGATAAGATGCAAGACGTCATGTAAATGTATTAGGTTTGAAAAGGTATGAGATTTTCATAGTACAATAATCATCTCAGAAAATATCTCAGAATATAAGTTTTCACTATATCATGGTATTAAACAATTATTATTATGATATTATCAGTTATCAGGGGCGTCCCAATTTCAATATTAAATCAAAAAATGAATTACTTGAGCTTTCAATTTCAAGAATCAAACCGAAAGGCGGAATTGCCGATTCTCCCAATATATTTTTTCACCTCCCCAACTACTTGCGGCATCCGGTGCAAGAAAAAAAACAACACTTCAAAGACAACACAGCGTAGCTTACCAGCCATTATATCACCCCTGATACCATATAGACAATCTTTTTATAGAAGAATTTAAAAATGGTCAGGGCATAAAACCAATGATTTGTTGATCTTTACAAATCTAAACTCAACAGTCTAACAATGGCACAAACATCAGTGCATAAATAAATGTTTACATCAAAAAAGTCAAATCAAATTTTGACCTTAAAATTCAAAGTCATATTGAATCGTGGATTTGGGAGAATTGTGACACTCATATCAGTTACAATGATGTTTAAAGGAATGAAAAGGTTTTTTTTTTAATTAAACAAGCACTTCTTTATAATATCACAAAATAGTATGTCCTATATTGTTTTTATAACAATAATATGGCAAAAATCAATACCATAGATAAGCAAATCCACATTGTCAGTTTTCTTACCGTGGTATGTGAAACAGTATACTGTTGCAATCCTAAAATGTATGTCAGGTACTTTAAGTGAAGAGGTCTGTGCTCTCTTTTCAGTGTCTCAGGTATGTAGTCTCAGAGACTCAGAAGAAGAAAAGACTTGAATGAATCCATTGATTGTGAAAGAATAAATCCAACACAAACCTAAGTAATGCAACATATATATTTTACTTGAAACTGTCAAGACAGTATCCTAACCTAAGATATCATATTATAATTGTTTATGTTTTACTTTCATATTATCAAATATAAGCTATGTAAAACATGTTTTGCATCAGTTGCCCTCACTAGAGATCTTTCATTTAAATGTGTTTGTTCCTCTTATTATTTACTTACTCTTTATGTAAATGTATATCAAAACATCACCTCTCCACTAAACAGAAATTGACAGAGGTCTTCTACAAATTGACTCTATGGACAGTTACAGACACAAGTTACTGACACATGAAACTATCTATGCCTCAATGTCAAAAATAAATGAACAATGAACCTGAATTATTCTGTAAATGTGTCTAATAGCAGAGCAGCAAAAGAGGGTCACTGAGACCAAAAATACAAAAATCTCATCCCAGATCTGGAGAACATACTACTTTTCAGAAATGGCTCAGAAATACTAGTCTTTGGGTGAAACAAAATATGGTTGCTTGGCAACCAGCAGACCACTACAAGAATGGTGACATCATAATGGTTTGTACCACCAAACTGTGCAGATGAGGAACCTGGACAGATCTCTTCTCCTTATCTCTGACAGCACGCAACAATATTTATGCAACTGACCATTTGTGCATGTGATTGTAAAAAGAGAAGAGGTCACCTCACATTCAGAAGAGTTTCTGTTAAAGGCACAGAGGATTTCCTTCTCATATTTAAACCGATTTGACTTATGTACTCTAAGTCCTAACCCCAACACTGAGAGAAAAACAACTACCCAAACAAGAAAGTGGAAACTCGCAAATTTCTGGTGGAACTGGCTTGTTAGGAGTCCGGCCTCACTTAATGCCACAAATTAGCTAAGGGGATTCAGCAGAAAATAACAAGTAAAACTTGAATGGCTAAAACAACACGTCTCTGAGTTGGGGGACTTAACGACTGGAACAAAACCACCTACTCAGCCTGTCCAGCCCAGTTGTTTTTGAGGTTACAGCCCCATGGTAACAGCCGTGCAGCCATTCACTGCTTCACAACAATGTGGATATTTAATACTGCAGCTGGCTGTGTGTTTCATGTGGTGTGAATGGGGCCTTTAGTTTCATCCCATCTCAGATATGGAGATCGTCTGCTCTCCTATATTGTTACACAGCCAGCAAAAAGAATGAGACGGAGAAGAAGATCCAGCAGAGAAGCAGGCCGGGGTCAGAACTTTTTCAATAGGTCTGACACAAATGAACATGAAGGTGTAATGAGAAACAAGACTTTATATTACACTATATCATACTAACATACAGTATCATATAGCCATAAACTCTAATGTTAGAGGTTAGTATTAATGGTACACCTTGCATGTGATCACAAACACATGATAAAATTTATAGCAGGTTGAACATTTAGTTTAGTAATGGCTGACAATCAATACAAGAAACTACAGTATGGTCACTATTTGAAAACACTATTAATTAATATTACTAGATATGACTGTAGCAATCCAATGGTTAACACTGGGCAGAGTCAGATAAAGCAGGCCAACCAGGTGAAGCTGTTTTACCTGTTTGGGCTGCTAAACCTTGCTATGTCTGTTCCTCAAAACCAACAACACCTTCTTTAAATCTGAATACAATTTAAAGATATGGTGTGGGCGTAGCCCAATGTAATCTCATCAGACTTGTCCTAGGCAGTAGTGGCCTTGCCTTGACAGGACAAATAGCCAGTATTTTCATATTATGAATGATGCTCAGACTGGTTGTTCTCAAGGGCATCGTATTTTTCTAAATCAGGTATGAGTGAGTCAGAAAACTGCTATGCAAGCTTGTGGGACACAAAAATAAAGTCAAGTGGCTCTGACCAGCAGGAATCCCTTAAGTCCAGCTGCACGAGACAGGGCAGGGACTCGCAACGTCAGCTGCATGCTACATGATGAGAGGGGAAAACCTGGTCAGTCACTATTAGAGTATAATACTTTCATTTTCTGTTAAGGCAATACAACCTGACAAGGCGAAAACCTGCACATATCTGTCTGTAAAGTAAAATCAAGGTGCATGAAATTAATTTCAAAGACTGTCGTATTGCCAAGGAAACCATTCCTTAATGAATAAAACTGCTTTTTTCTGCCTCAAGGTGCACTGATGTACAATAGCCAATAGCTTAAAATGACACACACTTGGAGAATTATGCCTTCTAGACAGACAAAATGCCTTTTTGTCACATATAAGAAGGTTATCTTAGTTCCATCTTTTCCTTCCTCTTGAAGATAACTTTTGCTTTCTAACATGGCATTAGATAAGAGGAAATATGTCAGGAATAGGAGAACCACAAGACAAGTTTCAGTGACTGACTGGGGAAAAACAGTCATATTGTGATTAAATATATCAGAGGTTTTCAAGCTGGGAGGTGCCCTCCCTGGGGGGGCTCCAAACGGTTTCAGGGGAGGCTTAGTGAATGAAAGTGACATAACATTAAATTAGTTGTGAAAAGGAGATAACACAGAACAGCCCACATTTATGTGATTTGGCAAAAGAGATAGTTCAGAATTTTACTGTTTGTCCTACTTTCCCAGAGTCAGAAACTAATAAATGCCTTATGACAGACCTTTTTTGTATTTTTTTGGTGTAGTCTGAAGTTATGCCAAACAGCAATATTAAACTATCTTGGATCAATTGTTGCAAGTCTATGGGTTCAAATTGATACTATTGGTATCCAGGACCTGAATGAAACTAAGCAAGTAAACTAAGGGATGTGATGAAGTGCCTTTTTCCAAGCTTTATCTGAGGAGAGGCCCACAGTCTCAGACTTCATATATAGGATACACCCATGCTCACTTGTGACTCTTTTCCATTTAAATGTTATTGTTGTCTTGTATAAAGGCTATTAATGTCACTTGATCACAAACACTACTACTTAACTTCTAACCCACTGCCCTTCATATTAAACAGCCCTCGGTGCAGCTCTGAGGAGAGAATGGGCAGGCAGGATGCAGGGAGGGTTACCAGGAGGTTTATGAAGAGATTAAAAATGTTTTGTGGATTAGAGTGGTAATCTGCGCTGGCTCAACCAGGTCGCTTTGTGAGGAAACAACACTGTTGAAAAAGGTGAAACTGCTGCCTGCACACTGGCAGCACACCTGCTCCTGTAGGCCAGGTATGCCGTCAGTGTGTATTATAGCTCTAAAATGTTTTCTGCATCCTCTTTCACTGTTAGCCGCTGCCATTGGCTGTGTTTTCAGGATAACTGCAGCCCTCATACAGTACAGACAATTAGACAGTGTTGCAACAAGACATGATAAGGCTGCCGTCATACCTTGGAGCCGTTCCCCAATCCAGTATGCTTTATAGTAGCTATTGTAAATCAGAGGAGAGTCATGTCTGCTGAGAAAATCCATGCCCTACTTTATAACACCTTATATAACATTTCACATGGCTGGAGATGGATAAGCTACAACAAGATAACATATATATAACACTTACAAATCTTCGCTACAACAGAAACACACCCTTGAACAAGTTCATGTTATGACTATGCATTTGAACAGACAAGTCTCTTAGTTGTAGATAAATAAAACCTCTCACAGCTAGAGGGAAAAGCCCAAGTCTGGTCTGTGATATCCCACTGCTTGAATTACAATCAATATAAGATACTGTCAGAGTTAAAGTGGGGTAGGCAGTTTTTCAGGGGCAAAAGTTCCATAAACCCCTTTAAGCATAATGTAATTCAAGTAGTCTATGAGAAAACTACACTTCTGCCCCTCCTCCTGGCTCTGTTTTCAGGCTTTAGAAAATCTACACTGTGACAGGACTTTGGCCAGTCACAGGGCAGTAAGATAGTTGATTGTTGAGTCTCATTCCCAAAAAGTAAGTATTTGACAACCTGGAAATGAGCCTAAATAACCAGCCATCTTTGAGCCACTCGCCCAAAGTGTCGCTAATTTGATGACCTGGTAATGAGACTTAACAATCAGCTTTCTCCAGAATCACTGACTGAACCTTTAAGTTTAACTTTGTGTAAAAAGAACATTTATTCTGTTCATTTTTTTTCATTCCGCACAAACATGACTTTCATGCTTCAGGACAACTAAATGAGAACACCTGGTTTAGCTGCTTGTTCTGTTACACATGAACTATTGACAGACCAACCTACAGACATTACCTCCTCGCACCCTGTCTCAACAAGCATCAAGACATGACAAACAAAACCTGTTACACTAAATTGACTTTCGCTAGTGGCGCCTTCCCTTGGGGCATGCATACATACATTTTTAAGAAACATCTTTGCAAAACAGCAGGGAGAAGAGAAGTAGAGCCATCACAGCTTAATCAACTGTACTTTTAGTAAAACATCAAACATCAGCAGGGGAGTAACCTATGCTGTAAGTACGAAAGAGAGAGTTCAAACGAGAGTTGCAAAAGAGCTATTCACTGTGAGAGAAGAGATGATAATCAGTGCCTTTTATCAGAGTCATTAAGGGAGAGCGCAGTGTCAGCACTCCTATTTATTCACTGTGACATAAATTGTTAATGATGTAGTCCTACTGTATGAATGTACAGATGGATATCAAATAAGGGGAAAAACTGACATAAAGTTGCTTATTAAAGTGTAAGGCCACAATAAGCTACCAGAAGAGCTTCAGTGCTCCTTGGCATAAATTTTGAAAGTCTCTGGAAGTCTGCTAAAAGAATGGAGCACCATTCTTTCAAAAGATACTCCCTAATTTTCATTTTGATGATGGTGGTGGAGAGTGCTTTCCAAAGGGATGGCTCAATGCCACTTTTTCATTCCTGATATAGACACTGCAACCTAGAGTATCTGCCAATACCAACCCAGTTCCATCTTCTTCCTCTCTCTTAATCAGCTAAGCTGTTTATAATACATTTGTATGGATTCACTTTGATTAACCTAGCCATCTAAAAACATCATGCTCAAACTGTGAAATAAATATTCTGCTCACATGAAGGAAGACATACACAGCCCACAATATGACTCAGTCATACAATACTGCTGTTTCTTTTTATTTAAACTTTTAGCAGCATGTCTGATTGGTCAGCACCATTCAAACATTAAAATTAAAATTAAATGAATGTATATATTGCACTTGAATGTTTTTTTCCCCTGGGCTTTATAAATTGTATAAAAATTATTCTGTATCTTTTGTATTGTGTAGCTGTACCTGAATGTCTGCTTGTCATTAACTTTTCCTAGACTCTTGCTTTCAGAGTTAGGCATCAGTCAATAAGTTAATAATAAAACCAGTAATCAAAGATAATATGATAACAAGTAGATACCATTATAGTCTGACATTTACAAACAGCCCTTTGAGGCAATCATAATGTGGTTGAAATTGAGTTTGATCTAAGGGGACAAGTGGACCCAAACCATGCCAGCAAAAGGCTTCTCATCTACATAGAAGCACCTGCATTTCTTATATTTTTGCCTTGTCACACATCTGTATGTCAAGTCATTTCTCTTAGTTGCTCTAAAATAACTTGAGCTGAATGCATTAACTTGTTTTTATAGACACAATCATGTACACAGCAATGTTGGCAAAGCAGGTTTCAGGTACTGTGCACCTTTCAAATGGAATGAATTGCAAACTGCCCTAGGACCTAGAGTCTTACATTCCCCTTTGAGAGTTTTAAGCTTTATTGTCTGATGTTTATACTGATTCTTGTAATTGTGTTTATTCATTTCTTGATAACTGTGTAGTTGTGATGTTTGCTCATTGTGTTTTTGTGAGTGTATTTGTTCTTAGGCCTCATTGAGACTGCCTGACAAAATAAAGGATTATAAAATACATCAAATTGAAATAAAATAAACATACCTGCACAAATCAGCAAAGGCCTGAAAATTCAGCTTCTTCATCTTCTTCTCGCTGAGCCAGTAGCCGACTCTCCGGCCTTTGAGGAAGGTCTGCATCTCCACTGTGCTCCTGCTCCTTCTCTGGAGGTAAACGGCGTGACTGAAAGCTCAACCTGGGGGAAACCACCGGACAAACGTTGCGTTAGTTGGTGTCAGAGCAGCCGACAATGGAGGGGAATTCTCAAGTTCACGACTCAGTTTGTGGTACGTTAACGTCACTCAAACACAGCCAGAGTCTGCTCTGTAGAGCTGAACGCCCAAGCGGTTCATATTAACTAGTTTTCAACCCCAATTTTACAGTGAATGAGGTTCAGCATCAGTTACACACACACACTGACCCCCTTTTGCTAACCTCAACTGCTAACGTTAGCTGGCTAGCAGCGTAGTGACAGTCTGCACTGCTAACCGATGGCATGCAATTAGGAGGCGTAAGCTAGCTTGCTAACAAGGCTGACCTACGTTAACAGATTCATACCACCTACAAATATCAAATGAGTTAACTAGCAACGGTTAGTTAGCTAAAAGATGAAACAACTGATTTAGCGTTAAGTACGTCAACGAGGGGCTGTGGTGGTGAGCTAGCATTAACTAACCTGCTGGCAAATTTTAGCACAGTTCCCCCCTGAATGTGTGTCCTCTTCACAGACTAGCTCGGATAGTTTCCCATTCTCGGTCCGTCCAGTGCAGAAGAAGAAGCTTTCAGACAGGGTGACAGGTGACAGCAGGCACAGCTGGACTCACGTTGAGATGTTCCTGGTGTTTTCGCTCTCAGTCTCTGAGGTTGTACTGATTGCACACACCCAGGAGCCAGGAGACTGCTGCTGCCTTCACGACCGCCTCAGAAAATACCACTCCCGACTAAATAAATAGAGCCAAACTTATTTCAATGACTAACGTTTCGACGTCAAATGCGTCTTGATCAGATGTCAGCAGCATCATCACATGATACGGCAACTAAAGTCAATGAATAAAGTTTGAACATTTTTTTTCAAGTGTCCCCTGATATTAACAAAAATAAAAACACTCAGTAGAGTGCAGATCTCTGCCAGACAACCTGAAAAGAATATTCAATCTCAAATATTTTGATTTGTAACTGTAATTTGATTCCATGTTTTTCCTCAGTCCCTGTGATATTTATTTTGTAACTTAATGACATATAACTAGTTATTTACTCCTCAGCACTGCTAGGAGGTAAGCCTTGTTTTTAGCTTCACAGCTGTTGGTGACTTGCAGTTCCTGCTTTAGGGTTAGGAGGAGTGAGGAGTCTGCAGTTGGTATAGGTTATATGTATTTCTTTATAGAAGATTTTTCCAGGTTTTTCAAAAAATTATGAATCATCACAAACCACAAGAGCATACAGTCATAAATATGCACAAAAGATTTTAGGACAGTGGATCCAGTAGTATGTATGTTTAGCTGTGGACAAGCTCCAGGCTTGTTGGTCACACACACACACGCTTATCCTTGGTGGGGTCAATAAATGGCTGAATATTTTGAGTAACAATTTATAGTTTTAGTCATCTTCAGCAAAAATGCAAAATGTTTGCTCGAGCCAGCCTCTCATATGTGAGTATGTGCTGGTCCTAGTATATTTGGGAAAAGGAATAGTTTAAGAGTGCCTCAACCGACTTCCAAGAAATTGCAGGCCTATCTGGTAACCTCAAGGAGAGGGAATCTTTGGAACAGACGAGACTTGAAAAATGGGTCCAAACCTTATACAGTTACTAATGTTTTGATGCCACATATCTGCTGACATCTGATGAAGACGCACTGAAACACTAGTCATTGATTAAGGTTTGGACTAAATTTCCAAGTCTCTCCTGTGACAAAATTTCCTTTCTTGAGAACATGTCAACTCTTCCTTCATCCAAATCTATTTAATTTTCATTGATATAAAACAGAGAAGAGCATCAACTCCTCACATTGAGGAATTTTTGTTGAAAAATTAAACTACAAATCTATTATACTTGGCTATTTATTATTTTTTGTTAGTTTGTTGAGTAATTGATTAATCGACTAACATCTATTACTCTAAGTCGAAGAGAGACCCTGAAGAGTGCATGAGGATCTGGCATGTAATTGATTTTTTTTATATAAACTTGCAAAAGTAGTGTTGTTTTTGGGCCACTTAATGAGCAGGTTTTCGGTGATAATCGTGACTTTAACAGTACTAATTATTTTCATCATTATGGCGATAGATGCCAATTATAGGAGCCCACAAAGTAATAGAACAATTATTTATGTTTTTCTCCCGGAAGCCAGAATTCTTGGTTTTGTTTGTCTTTGGGCTGTTGATGTTATTTCGTCAATTTTTCCGACAGCCCCTGAAGGCATCCGGGATGCGGTCAGAGAAGTTCAGTGTGTTCTCTGCGCGCGCCGCCTCACTGTCTGTCAACTCACGCTTTACACGAGAAGATTTAAGAAAGTTTAGGACAAAATGTGCATCAGTGAACTGGTTTGTGGATTTATATGCAAACACATTGCAGATTGCATAATTAACTGATTTTCTATTTATAGACCTTGTGCAGATTGCATAATAACAGCACGCTCGTGCTATACCCTACTGTCTTCAATGCAGCAGTGAGCAGGGAGCTGCACACAGTTTAGGCGGGCGGCCTCATAGAAAAACATGTCACAGTGGCGCCATCCATCGGAAAACCACTGTAACATACAGCAGGTAGTTTTTAGATTTACAGCCAATACAAAAAGTAGGCTACTCTTTCATTATGTATAATAAATGGCTACTAATGTGCTGAATTATGTATATACTGGCTGAATATAAATATCTACAAATGTAGATTTACATGTGATTATGAGTTATTCTAGCATTATATTATTTTTTAAATTACAACTACTGCATGTAGCTTACTGTTCTGTATTTTATATTGTATTATTCGAACACTATGCCTATCTGTCCCGACATTCAGATAATTATTTATAAATAAATAAATAAATGTGATTCTAAGGACTCCAAAGACCCTGAACGCATATAAATGATCATGACGTTTTGAAAGACAAAAGAAAACAAAAAAAAAAGACATTTCAAAAATAAACAAACAGCACGGACGCTGTTCAAGTGGTTGGTTGGAGGACAGACCACCGATTAATCCTTCTCCTCCCGACCTCCATCTACCACCAGGACAGGTATGTAACATCCTACAACTCCAGACCTTTAAATGTCTCTGTTTTTGTTTGTTTTTTGGAATTAAATGCAGCTGAAGTTTATGACCAGAGCTGGTCACTATAGCCTGTGTTTGTTGATGTGGCACATCATACATTACAGTCTACTAAAAAAACATTTACCGTAATCAACAAAAAGCTTCGCTAATGGTCCATACCTTTACTAATGCGCTCTAGATTACAAACAAACCATTAATGACAACAAATATTAAGTTGCCAGAAGTTCTGCAATCATATAAGTTATAAGTTAGCATAAATCTAGCAACCATTGGCTGGTATTCGTCCTTTCTATTTGGTAACAACAACTTTATTAATAAATGTTGGTAATTCTTTGATAAATGCTCAATAAGTTGTTGCTAAAGTGATTTAGTTTCGGATTCTTTGAAGCCCTTTTCTGGAAGTGGTCATATATCAGAGTTTTGTTTTTGTTTTTTGTTTGTTTTTTTACAAACTAGGAACCCAAAAGTTTTACTAATTACTGGGTCTAATCCAGAAATCATGAAATAATCGATTAACCATTTATCAATAACCATTTGTTCTAACTTATAAACCTCTTATAAATTGTGCCTCATTTGTAAGTGATACTCAAAATATCGAAATGACAAGTAAATCCACGGACACCATAGATCAAATAAATAAAACTAAAAGCGGCAGGTGATCATTATGTTTCGTCACTTCCTCCACGTGGTCTGGGCCCAAAATCCCGCCAGTAACAGACATTTGTTAACACTGTTCAGATCACCGGCTCCCGTTTGTGTCTTTGTGTCTCCTTTACTCAGTTTTGTCAGCAGTATGGCAGCACATGAAGACGAAGCAGACGATATTACGGACCGGGAGGAGTTAGAAGAGGCTCTGTGTGTGCTGCTTGGAAGCGACTCAGAAAACTGCTCCTATTCCCGGGTAAGAAAGGCTGCATGTACCGCATTCCTGCAGCCATCGCCTCGTACTGCAGTTTAAGATGTAGGAGTGTTTGCTCACTGACTGTGTGTAATAAGCAAATAGGAGGTTTTTATTAGGTTATTATAATTTCTCCCAAGGTTTTTTTTTTTTCTTTTTCTTTTAGCTCTCGTAGGGCCCCTGAAGAGTTAAACTGGTGAAAACATACAGTAGTCCTGTTGTTTGGTATTACTGCAGTAATAACAAACAACGGTAACGGTAACAGCAACCCATACTGGATTTTGGGGGCCGATACTGCTAAATTTGTATCGATACATGTATGTATATAAACATTTTTTTTTTTTGCAGTGATCCAAAAGTGATTAACACTTGTGACAAAGATATGTAAACGTTATTGTCCAAATGATACCAGGCCACTGAAACGGTAAACTTCCACCAGCATTTTTTAAATAATTATACAGAACTAAAAAAAAAAAAAAAAAAAAAAAAAAAAAAAAAAAAAAAAAAAAAAACAAGTAAAGAAAATACATGTATTCAATCTAAATTATTTAAGGAAAAGGATCAAATATTCACATAATGCTGCCTGTAAAACAAATGAAATTAAAACACAGTCTGCTTTATAATTTTAATCACTTTATCCCTCAGTCATTTTATTTGATTTTTTCTTGGGGTTCTTTATTTGAGTGTTTTTCTAAATTGTGATTTCTGAATTTTAGAATGTCATCGGAACCTTTGAGTACTTTTATCATGTTTGTCTTGTTTGATGTTAGTAAATGTGTCAAGATTCTCTCTTTTACTGCAAACCAAATCTAACTATGGGTACAAATAAAGTGAGCTGAATTTTATCTGCTGTTAAAGTTTTCATATAGGCACATTTTGGGTAACATGTTCTCCAGTACTGATACTGACTGATATATCTGTGATTATTGGCAGTCTGATATATCAGTTGGGCTCTAGTTCTAATTTCTCTCAAGCTGTTTGTCGCTCCTAAGGGAGTCTCAAGAAAAGTCCAGATGATATGTCATTAATAATACATATACGATAGTATATTTATACCACTTATGTTTATTGTTGCAGGGTTACGTGAAGAGACAGGCTGTATTTGCCTGCAACACCTGCACACCCAGTGGTGCAGAGCCTGCTGGGATTTGTCTCGCCTGTACCAATAAATGCCACGATGAACACGATGTCTTTGAACTGTACACCAAGAGGTATTTTATTCAAGTTTATTTGTATCTGCACTGACAGTGAACTGAGTCAAATTCAATCCCACTGTTTGCTTTAACATCTATTTGCTCTTCTTGCTATTTTTTTTTTATGTAGAAATTTTCGCTGCGATTGTGGAAACAGCAAGTTTGGGGAATTCAAATGCCAACTAATTCCTGTGAGTCTTATTGTTTTAATACTATTTTATCTCCCAACTTGTCTACCATTTATGTTCTGTGTGTTGAAGTCATTCCTTCTTATGTATTCATAGGCCAAAGACGAGGAAAATGTTAAAAATCGCTACAATCACAACTTCAACGGCTGCTACTGCACGTGTGACCGGCCGTACCCAGACACAGACGATCAGGTAGTCCTTTTATTTTTAACTCTGATCTCTCGTGTAATTCAGAATATTTGGATGAAATCTGCTGTTTATGTTTGTCTGTCATCTGTCTCAAGGATCAGATCTGTCAACACATTTTTTTTTATCACCTATCAGGTCAATGATGAGATGATTCAATGTGTCGTCTGTGAGGATTGGTTTCATAGCAGGGTGAGATAAGTCATGTTGAAATGAAAAGATGTCTGAGCGCTCCTTTTAATTCAAATTCATATCACTACTATAAGTCTTCATCTCACTATGTAGTGATTTTGTTTGTGTTTGACAGCACCTGGGGTGCACTGTAGTGGAACCTGAGGAGCTGCAGGAGATGGTATGTGAGGCCTGTATGAACAAGGCTCCTTTCTTGTGGACGTACGCTGCACACTTTGCAGGTAACTAATGTTCCTGAGCAGCACTGACAGAAAAGAGGAACCCATATGTCTAATTTTGTATGCATTTAACAGTAAAATCCAGAGGATAATTTTTTTGTCTTTGTCCTTCAGTACCACCTGTGATCAGTGTCAGTCATCCTGAGGAGGAGGTACAAGTTGATGTTGAGGAAGTAGCAAAAAAGGAGGAAAACTCTGAGCCCAGTCAAAGCCGGGATGAAGAACCGTCCACCAGTGCTGAGCACACAAAGCAGGAGGTGAGAGAACAGTGCTCATGCCTTTGTTTCTATGTTTGCAGGGAGGGTTTTTCCTCATCTCTAGAGCCAAAACAGATAGTGGGGAGTTAACTTACTTCTTCATCCCTGGTGAGACACAAGCCTGCAGAAATCTTTTGCGAGGACGGCAGTTTCTGTAGCTTAGCTTTTTTTTCACAGGGTGAGGTTGCTAGCACAACCATCCACCAATCCTGGCTTCAGGTGGTTTTTGGAGTTGATATGTTAGTCCTCTCCCCTGGCCTGTTGTACCACAGATAATGGGTTACAGTCTCACACCAGATGATGCCAAACAGGTTTGGGTTGTAAATCATGCTGTATAATGAAAATCATAACCACAAATCAGGTTAGGTTTTAGCAAATTGTACCAGGAGCATGAGGCACATTCATTGATTCATTCATTCATTCATTGTCTATAACTGCTTATCCTCGAAGGGTCGCCTGCATATTTTATTTTTTTTTAAAGTATTGTTTATTAGGTTATTTCTCATATCCAGCCTAGGAACCAGATAAATCTGCCAAGCTCACATTTTCATTTGCTCTGGCAGATACTAATAATAATTCGCATTTGCAAATTAGTGATGCCAGGCTATCTCGTTATCTCTTTTTACAACAAAGATATTTCAACATAGGTTGACCGTTTTCTTCACAAGAATAAATACAGCACCATGATACTCCACTAGCCCTGCACAAAAGCACCTGTGGAGGGAATTATAGGGAACATACATCTGTTTTTTTTATTGATTAGTCTGTCAATCCTTTTCTAAATTAATTGATTCGTTATTTGATCCATAAAATATCAAAAAATGGTGAAAAATGTTAATCAATGTTTATCAAAACCCGAGGTGATGTCATCAAATGTCTTATTTTGTCCACAACCCAAAGATATTCAATTAACAGTTACAGAGGAGTAAGAAACCAGAAAATATTCTCATTTGAGACGCTGAATTAAGAGAATTAAGATATTTCTTAAAAAATTGATAATCAAAATAGTTGGTGAATAATAGCTGACAAGTAATCGATTAATTTTTGCAGCTTTAAATTCATGGTTTTAGTTTAGAAAAATAAGATATAAGTCGATAGAATTTTAGAAAAACATCCCTTTTTACCAGATTCATTTAATCTATGTTGTACCCATACTGTATGTACACAAATCAACTAAAAAGTTGTACACATTCATTGTCTTGGAAGTTTTGCTTTTAGAGGTAAGAAGCAGATAATATAGGTTACCTTGCATTGTAATACTGCCCATTTTACAGATTTTACAGTTTTTGTTTTGTTTGTTTCTCACTGGGCGTTGTCTCTATATAAACAGACAAAAGGCTCAGTGAGCATTGTGTTATATTATATTTACCCTCCTTATCATGTGGCAGCCCTCCACACTGTGTAATAAAGGGATTTGTTGGGGGAAAGGGCCCTAATGTCCGGTATTTGAGTGTTCACTGTGCATATTCCCTTCATGGCAACTGGTGATACTTGTTGCCACAAGATGGGGCTGGAGGGTAATGAGCAGATTATGGAGCAGGCTCCAGCTCCTGCTAACGTGCTTTCCCCTCCTCTGGGTAATTAGAGGAGAAATGACCCATGAGGCACTGCTGCTTCTCCTGCTCTGTAGACTGCTTTGGCCAGGCTTCACAGGACAGCTTACTGTAAACTGGTGATTTTCATCACCCAATCATCTCATTGTGTCATTCGCCCCGAGACTCACCCGGATGAGTCTGCAGCAAGTCTGAGATGTTTTCACAAAGCCCAGGTGTTGATCATCTGCCCCTCCTGCCCATTCTCACCCCATCATATGTTGCTTTTTTGTGTCTTTAGGAAGCTGCAAACAGGAGTTCCTCTTGCAAACGGACCCACGAGGACATGACAGGCAGCCCCGGGAGGACCTCAACCAGAACTGTGGCGTGCAGGCTGAAGGAGCTGCAGGTCCAGGGGCGGGAGAGGCTTAGACAGGGAGCAGTGTTCTTGCCATACGGTTGGCGTTCCAAGCTCTGTACCTGCACAAGCTGCAAGGTAGTCCTCAAATACATGCTCTCAGATTATATTGTGGGCTTTGGCACAAGAATGCCATGTTGCAGGTGTCGGCTTTACATGTGATCCTGCTTCATGTAACCATGTAAAGTAGTACTCAGACTCCTCTTTTAACGAATGTTTCTTGTTGCATACACAGAAAGCCTATGTGGCTGCAGAGGTGCAGTTCCTCATGGATCAGTCTGACACCATTCTGGCCTACGAGAAAAAAGGCTTCAGTGAGCCGTTTGGGCAGCACCCGCTGATGGCGCTGACGAGATCGATGGACCGTGTTCAGCAGCTGGAGGTCATTTACGGTGAGCAGGGGGAGGATGTGGGGTCAGTTTTCCTCCTGGGCAGTAATCATGTAAAGTGAAATTTATGGGCGAAGCAATTGATTGAGACTAATTAATCATCTGCTCTCCCCTCAGGTTTCAACGAGATGACAACTTCGGTCACTGCATTTATAGACCAGTGTGTCGCTGAAGGAAAGGTGAGAAATGGATGTCTGAATGCAAACATATAATCTGGGGCAACGCCACTTGGCCTTTGGTGATGTCAGTTTTTGGAGGGCAAAGGTCAAATGTCAGGGCAGCAAAATCATCAAATAAAACAATGATTTTAAAATCCACAGAAATAATTAATTTAATTTTGGCATTAACAATGTGTTTATTTTATATACTATGTATACTATTTTTAGTCACCATCTCAAAATATCGAGTTAGTATCTCAAAATTTGAGTTGGTTAATGGATAATAAATCGTTATTTTGACAAAGTTTCTCTTTATTTTGAGATACTAGGTCATTATTTCAAGAAATGTTCTCATTAGTCATCAGTCTGCAGTGTAAACTCCAGAATTGTAGAGTTTGACTAAAGAAGGTTAACATCGCGTTGACACTTCCGTCCATATTCGTACGCTCCTTTTCTCACACTCGTTTACGTGAGCACTTACTCTCTTTCTCTGTCTCTGCTGTGAGCCTGTATCACATTTAAATGGCCCAGTGGTTTTCCAGCAGCTCATACCAGGCTTAAAATCTTTGCAGCGTTTCACTTAATGTTGCCCAATCAGAATGGCAACAAAAGATGCTGGTGTCTAAAAACAGTATTGACAGAAAAAAGGCAAAGGAGAAAACAGTGGAATCGGCTAAGACAATGTGGGCGGGGCATCAAAGCCACTGTGGCCACGAGGTGTATCATTTTTTTTGAAGGGCATGAGGCCAAATCAACGGGTCAATTAAATACTAATGGAACAAATACCTCATAGGTCTTGTTATCTTTAATTTTAACTGTCCAGACCAGGAAAGGAATTTCACAGCGGCCATGAAGGACATAGCTGCTGTGAAATTCCTTCATTAGTATTTAATTTGTAACCCCTGGGCTGTGTTAAATGTCGCATGACAAAAATGTGAAATTTTGCAGTCAAAAGTAAGGTATCACTTTAAAATAAGGTTGTCCTAATAATGATTTATAAATTGGTTATAACTTGTTAATAATAGTTTACTAACGATTTATAAAGTGTTTACACACTAGTTCTAACAGTTGTCGTACATGGATGTGGACTCACTATTTTGCAACATCAGGTTACTGCTTGCTGCTATTCTTTCTAATGAGTTACTAACATTTATAGCTCACAAAATCGAGCCTTATTGTAAAGTGTCAAACAACCACCATTTATTAATGACTTAAGTCACATCAACACCTGATGATAATGAGGAAGGCTGCTTATGGCATGCTGAAAATGGCAAGGTAAACAATATTGCCAAAGTCTTTAGTACATGAATCTTGTAATTTGTTATGCTACATTTAACTTTTTGACTATTAAGATATGCTGTCTGTGGTTAAATAATAGTAACTTATTGACAAAGATCTAATGAACTGACATAAATACTGCTGATGGAAAAGACAAAGCTAAGTGAGCTCTGAGGCTTAGCAGTACAGCTAAATGCAGGCGCACTATTTGGCAAGCAACAGGCCACTGTTGATCTAATGTGTTGTAACAGTTTATTAATGATTTACAAAGTGTTTCCAACCTAATTCTAAACATTTGTAAAGGGCAGTCTTACAGTGAAGTGATATCATGTTTGGTGGACACTGGGTCGTCTTGTGTTTATTTATTTTTTCCCCCTTCCTCATAATCTCAAACCTGAACCATTTCTTCCCTGTCTCTGTCAGACCATCACAGTTGAAGCTGTCCATGAGTTCTTCGAGGAGCTGGAGGCCAAAAGACGCAGGATCGACGACGAATACCAGTAAAAAGGAGGCTATGCTGCTATCATATGGTGCTCTGAATGTATGTGCAACTTGGAAGATGATCCCTTTTTCTTTGTTAAATAAAAGGGTTTCTTGCTGCAACCAATGTGATCCTAAAGCTTGACCAATTAGTGCAAAGAATACTGACTTGGTTACTGTTGTGAAGGATGAAGGATTGTATGTTTTGAGTTTACAGTTTCATTCATATTGATTTATAATGATGCCTTAATTTTGATGCTCCTCATGAAAGTTTACTTGAAACATTTATGGACAAATTTTGTTTCAGCACTGTATATACTTTAAAGGAGAATTATGTAAGACTAACGTTCAAAGATGAGTACTGCAGACACTATATTAAGGAGGTTCAAGCCCTATTTAAAATACAATCTATGGTTGTTTCACCCCTGCCACCTACTTCACAGACCTGAAGCTTAGGCAGGTTACCTGCAGGTTGCAGGGGTACTGAAGAGGAGTGCAATGGTATGCTTTTCTTTGAATATGAGGAATCCTACACTGTAAATTGACCAGCTGTTTATAACTGTCAATTGTCTGTCAATGATGGAGTTGGAGTTCAGTGACTGCCTGTCTTAGTGCCTGCCAGACTCCATTAACACATTGCTCAATTTAACAGTTATAAACATCTACTCCTTCTAAAAGATAATTGATTTCTTACGACTTATAAACAGACACTTAGTCATTCAACAAACATTCAGCATTAATTTTAACTCTAATAAACATGAAACAAGCAAACAACAACAGATGTTCCACACCAGAATGGAAATTTCAAAGGAGAACATGCTGACTGTAGCATTGTTGTCAGAGAAGCCAGTATTTGAACTTAGCATGTTTTCCTTAATCTGACATATGGTCATCTTGTACAGTAAATATTACATATTTCTCCTTTGAAAAGATTAAATTGTCTTGATGTTATGACAGTACTTTACATGAACATGATGCTGCCATGTGCATTCCTGTGAACGTCACTTTAACTAAGCTAAATGCGAGTGTGTTTAAATAGTTCAAGAGGTTTTTCTGGTGGCAACCAGTTAAGACTAACGTGTTTGTTCAAATGTTTTTTTGTGTATTCATGTTCCAAATAAATGGATTATCACTTATTTCCAGTTCACAAAACAACCTGAGATCAAATGATTTCCATAATATCAAACCAGTTTATTTTGAGGATGCCCAAGTTGACCACTGTTACGCACCTTTTGAGGTGACAGTAGAAAAATAGATTCAGTGAAACTAAATGCAACTTAATATCAATCTACAAACATGTTTTCTATGATACCATACAAGTACAATGTACCTGTTAATAATTCAACACAAGCAATCACACATTTCAGATGGTTCCATTTCAAAAAAGGTGCTAAATAACACTATGTACACAAAACAAGCTACATGAGATTTTCAGAGAACTATTTGATGCAGGCTGGTTAAGCTGGTAGAAAAGAGCTTGCATAGACATCAAAGTCACTTCTCCAATAAAAGCCCAGCCACAGGCGGGGGAAGGCACTGACTTCTCTACAGCAAAGAGCAAAACAAGGGCTTTTATTCAATGGAACATTGTCCTGGAAAATAAAACAACTACCCAACATGAACATGGGGAGGAATCTGGAGTTTTGCATTTTTTCCCCATGAAGCAACCTCGATGGAAAAATGATTTTTCTGCTTGGCAAATTCATCACTGCTAAGCTGAGAGCTAATGTCTTCAGATCCTCAACATATTCCTGTTACTTTAAAAGTAAAGGAAAACGGGGAGAGAACAAAAAAATAAAACATCTCTACAAACATGGTAATCCACACCACCTACAACATTGAACGAACTGCCCTAATGCATAACATTTAAGAACAAAATAGATTCTGAGACACAATCTTTGTTTTATACCACACATTCTTAGTGAGATTTCATGACAGAGACAAGTACACAGTGTTGTCCACTACAGTAAAAACACAAACCTTCAACGACCACTAAAATGTGATAGAAACCATTAAAAAATTCATCAGAACATGTGGAGCTCAATTCATTATATACAATTTCCATTGGAGATATGAGCCAGCAATCGCCAACTTCTCTTCAATATAAGATTTCCTTTTGTTCGAAACTCATTTGTTCCTTTTCCCTTCAGCTAACAGGCAGGTGGCTCCTCCAGTGCAATGATAACTCGTATGTGTGAGGTTGTATTCCAGCTGTTGGCTGGAACAGGCTTTTATGTGTGTACTTGCAGGGTTCTGGAGCTACAGCTGCTGCGACTCTTTAACAGTATCAACACTGGCTGTGCAGGTCTGCAGTTCCCATGAGGTGGTGAGATGAAGGCCTGTGCCCGGCTGCATAAACCAATTTAGGCTAAGATTTCCCTTAAATTATCATCTGAGGATGCCTTAGAAAAAAAATCAGTTGCATAAATTGCCATAAGGATTTCTTTGGGTTGTCGTACAGGAAAAAAAAAAAATCCTTTGATCTAAAAGTGTTTGCTCTTAGCTACTGAAGTATTCCCTTATGCATCGCTAGAGGGTTTACAATTTTCCTCAGAAATTTTTAAGGGACCCATGATAGTTTCTTAAAGGTGACATAATTTGTGGAACACAAGCCAATGGCTGCATGAACATGCTGACTGAAGAGGAGGAGGACATATAAAGACAGGAAAACCCCACTGGACACAGCAAGATGAGCAACTTTTTAAAACAGGGGTCTCAAACATCTGGCCTTTGTCATGATTTCCAAAATATAATGCAACCCAGCCTGAAAAATTATTAGTTTCGTTTCATATTAATTTAAACTACCGCTTCATACACATTTGAATGAACATTGAATGAACAATTCTGTGCTTGACGAAAGCACAGATAAACCGACAATGCTCAGCTAGCCATTTGCATCAGGGGTATTAAAGACCTACTTGGAGTGACAGAGGAGTTACTGAGTTTGTGCCCAAAGCATGCCTAACTAAAAATGTATAGAAACTACTTTTTGTTAAGTGTGATGAAAATATGTTCTTAATGGAAATAGAAAGTTAATTTTAAGAAATATTATGCGTTCTTACAGTACTTGATCCTTGAAGTGGCCTCCCTTTGAGAAAACAATAGTAGTAGTGGCCCCAAGCCAATTTGAGTTTGAGACCCCTGTGGTAGAGGGTATAGATTTGACGCTAGCACTATCAACTTTTTAGCTTGCAAGCCACAGAATATTACTGTCTCATACATTAACATTGGTCATTTTATTGAAACACCCCAATTTTGAGAAGCATCCTGTCGGTGCTTCTTAGGTCATCTTAGGTTTGTTTTACAGCAAGATTTCTCTTCTGCCTCTGCAAATTTGTTATGGCTGCTCAGTTAAACTTAGTTTGGACCATATGCTTGTTCTTTCCATATTCTTTGAGAAGAACAACATTCTCACCTTCTGTCCATCTTGACTTTCTTTTAGTATTCTCTTTGTTGTTCATTTTGAAGAAATTAACTAATACAGACTGCCTATTTGTGTTAGCCAAGATAGATAACAACTGACAATAATTACGTCTAGTAACATTAAAGAATGATGTGAATGAATGATGTTAACGGTAACTGAAGTGCATATGTTCTGTATTATAACAGGAACTACTGGGGTGAAAAGAAAATATTAGATGCACTGCAATCCTCTCTTAAAAGACTGTACATCAATGCAGAAAAGTCAATGATTGGAAATTTAAAACCCAATTATTAACATTATGATCGCCTGTACCACTTTTGTAATACCGGGCTGTATGTTCCTCACAGCAGAACCAATTGGATGGTGAAACATAACAGACTTAAACATGTGCGTTGTGTTTATGTTTTAAACTAGGCTACTTCTTGAGTTTTGGTGAAGATGGCTGTGTAAGCGACTGCAGTTAGATATAATCTGACCACCACCCCCTGGCTTAAAAAGCAAGTGTATGGAAGCATTTGGCTTCTATGAGGTTGAAGGGACAAGAGCTACAGCGTGTGCAAGTTGTGTCAAATACACTGTTCATCATCATGAGCAGGAATGACAAATTTTGATGCATCAAGATGCATAGTTAATCATTTTGCAATTGCATCGTAGCCCTCTGACTCAGAATCCAATCAAATCGTGAGGTACAAAGATTCCCACCCCTAATAACTACTGTGAAAACCTCTGTCTAAACACTTATGAGCATTGCATGAAGACTTTGTCTCCTTGCCCACATGAATGCCTTAGTTCAGGGAGAATTTTTATTTAAGGGAGAACCTTAAGTTTGAAACTTAAGGTGGTTTATGCAACCGGGCACTGATGTATATACATGATTTTAGTATTTGAGTTCAGTGAAATCCATCTCTACCAGCCAGGAAAAAGCTGCAGTGAATGTGTCCATAGTGAACAGAACAGTCAAATAAGCAATTAACAGGGGTTGCAATAAAATGACATCATATTTAATTGAATAAACGTAGCTAAAACTGAATATTCCAAGAACTGATTAAGGCTTCAGATTTGATTACTTGATGCTATTGGATTAAACAGAACAAGAGGGAGCTCTAGCACACAGCCACTCTCAGACTCTCTGATATGTACAAACAGACCTGACTAAAAGATGGGAGTGTACAGTACTGAGATTGTCTAAACACCTGTGTGTATCAAAGTTATCCTCGCACACAGACACACGCACACACACCTGTTCCAGCTGAAAAACCAACAAACCCCCAGCACTCGATCACTGTACGTCAGTTGCCATGGCACCCCTATATTTTCCACTGTATCTCAGTAATGAACCTGCCCGCGATCCTCCTCCCTTCCCCTCTGAAAACGACAGGCTCCTGCCTCTAAGCTACACTCTCTGAGGCTGTGATAGTTAAAGCCTGACACAATTATCAGACTAGGTTACAGGAGAATGACGAGCTCTGATGACCTACTTCCTGTCAGATCCAATTGCTGCTTTGTGTGACCGAGCCATGGCCCATTACTCATCAGCACTGCAGAACCAGGAGGGGGAACACAAGTCAGGTGGGTTGCTATAGGCATGCTACAAGGAAGAAATGGAAATACAAGTCATGGGCGGAAGAGAATACAGCCAGATGAATTTACATTTGATTTTTATCACAATACTGTCTGTCCCAAACTGGGTGCCATTGTTCGCTTGTGTAAATTGAGATTCTTATCCTGCCGTCTCCCTCATTCTATGCTGAAAATAACTGAGAGACAACAGAATCTATGAATATAGTCTTTGTTAAACCATCAGTTCATAACTGAGCTACATCTAGTGTTGTGACCTCCTCATGCAGGATTCACACAGCACAGAGCTAACCTCTTTCTCTACAATCAAACTGAATCCACCCCAGCAGAGCCTGAGTCATCCTCCAAACCAGCAGGACTGGGCAGGCTGCAGAGATCAATTACAAGCATCAACAATTAACCTACAGCTCTTACTCCTTCCATACTCTGACTGTGTGATGGATAGCACAGTGTGATAGAGGTAGGACAAAAGGACAGATCCTATAAATAGCAACCATCGACCACCTCTTTTCCCTGCTCCTCTCAGACACACACACACATATACGCAGGCACAAATTTAGTGCTTTGCTGTCCGCAGTGATGGACAGCCACTCGTCACGCTTTCCCTTTTCTTAACTCAACCCCTGGTTCACAACTGGGGTTAAAGTGCAGATTTCTTATAAGGGTAGTCCGGCTTGCTGGGTGACCTGCGGTCTCTGGTGATCTCATCGCTGACACTGTTCCTGTGAGGCTGCTGGAGCGGCCCCAGGCCTGATGATTCTCCAGATAGAACCATCTCCTCTGGGGCGTCTCTAGCTCCTGTGTGCCTCTCCTCATAGCCGTCCATGTTCCCACTGGGCGACCGTAAATGGCCTAAGCCGTGAGTCAGGTCTGTCTCATTTGATCGCCCCCTGGGGATGTGTCCCATCCGAGGCTGGACCCCAGAGGGGCTGGCGAGGACTCCATCATGCCTCTGAGAGGTCATGCTGAGGACATCCAGACGTAGTGGGTCTGGGGCAGTCCGTCCCTGCGGGTGGCCCTGGGCCTGAGAGTCAGAAATGTAAGGGGGTGGATAAGAGCTGGAGGGGGTGCAGCTGTGGCTGTAGAGGTCTGGTCCTGCAAAGGAGGGCAGGGGGTGAGTGGAGGTCGGGGTTGCAGGTCGGCAGGAGAAGTCATACAGGTCGGGGAACTCTGCTTGAGCCTCCAGCTTGGGTTCAGGAGCGTGTCTCTTGCAGGAGTGGCCGTGTCCAGGACCGTGGCCATGGCTGAGGCGGACAGAGGGGCAGGGCCCGTGGGGTAGATGGTGGCCTGAGGGGCCCATTGGGCTGTGAGGGCCTTCCCTGTCCATCTCGGCCATGTGCTGCTCCCTCAGGGACATGACCGAGACACCTAGTGCAATGTCAGGCATGAACTCCCTCATAACAGGCTCCATGCTCATCTGCATTGGAAAACAGATACAAATGTGTCATGTTAGCCGGCAATCAAGCTATTTGTGATCCCCAGTGCGAACCATGACAGTATTTGAATAAACAAAAAACTCAACACAAGGACTCTAGAAAGTAACACACACACTCACCGCTTGCCGCTCTGAAAGCAAAGCTCGGCCCATAGCCTGCGGGTTGGTGCAGTCTGGGGGCTGGGGCCTGGGCACAGAGGAGTAGTCCGAGCTGCCATGCTTGGCGGCTGCATGGCGCTGGATCAGGGTGCGGTTGCAGGGGTAGGAGAAGGAACGAGTGGGGGTCGGCATGGGCACACGAGGTCGCCAGGCACCCTTGAGCTGAGCGTGGCTGGGTGTGGCAGGAGGGTGGTATGGGGGAGGTGGAGGAGGTAGGGGAGGGTGGAAGCCCGCTACCCCTTCCAGCTCTGTGAACATGCTATCCATGGCTGGGCTGCTGTTTACCCGACACCGACCCACCTGGCGCAGAGCTAGAATTGGACTCTCATCTCCAAACCGTTCATCAGGGAAGAACTTGTATGGGTTCTGAAAAAAACAACGAACAAAACGGGAGCTTTAAGGGGTCGTTCAGTAAATACTTCGATATGAGGTACTGAGGTTTGTGTAAAGTATTTATGGATAGTGTATTAGCTACAGTAAATGCCAGTCAACGTGCACCCAGTTTGGAGAAGCAGAGAAGGGCATCAGCACAGATGTGACGCAATATACTGCTATGGACAGAGTCAGTAATAAAATGTATTTAGCTACTTTAAAAAGGTCCACCTAAATGAAACAAAAACACTCAGTATTAGTTGAAGTATACACTATGTTTTGAATATTTTCACTGCTTTACTTTGCCCTCAGACAGTCTTTTCAGATGTGAAACTGCCGTTATATGAGCCAAATTTCACTCTCTTCAAACCAACCCAACTCTACAGGATTTGGTCATCTACTGCTGTGCTGAACTGTTAGTCTGTATTACTATGTTTTAAAAGGACAGTTCAGAGTAACCAAAGTCACACACTAACACAAACAAACTAAGAGACTGAGGCAGCATTAGACCAGCAAACATGTTCTGCAAGGTAATATAACTGTTTTTGCCTATGGAGTCTGGTTGGTTTAGAGAGTGATATTTGGCTTATATACCAGTGGTTTCTTGCTGGAAAAGGCTGTCTGGCAGCAAAGCAAAGCAGTGAAAATATTCTAACTAAGTGTACACTAAAACATACATTGATTTTTTTGGGTGGAACTTTTTAAAGTGGCTAAAACACCTTTCGTTGCTGACCCTGCCCACAGTAGTACCTAACTGGGGCATGCCGACCGGTGTCTACTGAAGCTAATACACTGACTATCTCATAAGTACTTCATACAATCCCACATCAAATGATTCAACCATCCCTCTATGATTTTCTTAAGATTTATCTGCCTGGGGTTGTTGATTCTGCTGCATTACTGAAGTCTTGTTTGTCCTCAGCTTTACCAGCCCCGTTAGTATCCAGCCTCAGCCATCTCATCCTCCTCTAACCCCTGGGGACAAACTCTGCTTTCTGCTAACCTGCAGTAGCTCAGTGGCTCCGTCTGCCAAACCGAACTCCCTCAGCACCCGCAGCTGCAGCTCATAGCTGACAGTGGCTCCTTCACCACAGTTGAGGGCGTAAGCTCTCTGGACCTGCTCTGTGTGTCTCAGTTCCTGCAGCCTTCGGATCATCTCCTTCACCACTGACAGTTGAGGCACTGAAAGATGAACACAATACAAACATGTAAATTGAAGTTTTTTCATTTAATAACAGTCATTTTAAGATAATAGCTTGATCGCTTACTGATTCAGAAAATGGTGAGCTCAAAATCAGACACATTTAGTTTGGATTATTTGATGTAAGGTTGTATGAGGTACTTGTGGTCAGTGGATTACCTACAGGGTATTTTAGCCACATCAAAATATCAATATCAGTGTAGGTATACACTGCATTTAGAATATTTTCACCGCTTCACTTTGCTGCCAGACAGCCTTTTGAGATCAGAAACTGCCATTATAACAAGCCATGCATCGCTCTTTCCAAACCAACTATAGGCAAAATCAGTTAATTTTACCTCTCACAACACAGGAGTTGCTGGTCTACTACTGCCTCGATCTGTTAATTTGTTTGTATTGTTCTGTGACTTCGGTGTTGTAAAGGGTTCGTTTCATTTCATAATAACACAAACTAACTAATCAATCAAGGAAGCAGGAGACCAGCAACTACAGTGGTCTATGAGGTAAAATAACCAATTTCGCCTATGGAGTTTGGTTGGTTTAATTGTCAGTTTAATTGGTTGTAATGTCTGTTCGCCCATTGGAAAAGGCTGCTGGATGGCAAGTTAAAGTGGAGAAAATATAGTGTGCACTTAAACCGTGGACCTTTTTTAAGTGGCTAAAATTACTTTTGTTGCTGACCCTGTCCAGCAGTACATTGTTTGGCTGCCCCTCTGCTTCTCCAAACTGTGGGCATGTCAATGGTCATCTACTGAAGCTAATACACTGACTGTGGACAGGTACCTCATACAGCCCCACTTAATGATAATAATAATCTGAACTACCCCTTTAAGCAGTTCAGATATTATTTTGCTGGCATCGATTTCTGTTACCATTCTTCAACAATTTTCTTACCTGGAATCTCATTGGCCACAACCGATGGAGCTGTGGATGAGTTGCTTGCCATTTGCTGGTGGCTGATCATGTGACAGCACTGAGGCACAGCATTGTTGACCATGTAGAGTGTGTCTGGGACATTGGACATGCGCACTAACCGCAAACGCACCAGGTCTGTCTGCTCCACCATCATTTCATCGAGCACAGACTGAGGACAAGTGGACATGAGAGGGCAAGTTAGACCAGAACTTGGAAAAAATAAAAGTCCTATGTGCAACTCAAGGACACTGAGAGGGTTTGCAAATTAGTTCCACTTGATTGACACTTCATCTAATAATGACTCTCTCTGGTCTGGGGATATGTTCATAAATATTCATGGCCCTGAGAAGGCCTATAAGTTATTAGGAAAAGTGTGCAAATGGACATAAATTGAATTTCAGTCAAGATGATGGAGGCAACTATTAAAAATGGTGAGTATGCGTAGCATCAACTGGGCACGGATTATTTTAGTACATCTGAGCTATGAACAGGTCCACAAATTTTCCCAAGGCTCTTAATGGTTAGCCTGTCCTCTTCACAGAACGTCTACTCTCTTTGATGATAGCTATATGGGACACAAATAATCCACTGCTTCCTGCATTGTCTGGAAGCTCCATTAATCAGAAGTGAATGAGCCATACCTTAGCCTCCTCCACGTACGGAGAAAAGAGGCGGGGGCGCACATAGATGCCAGCGTTCTTCTGCCTTAACCAGGCGTTGGCTTTTCCCCCCTCGGCTGTGGGCAGCATGTCTGAAGGAGGGGTGCTTATCAAGCCCCTTTTAAGCTGTGAACAGGGTGAAGAATGTGAATCAATGCTCCATTTAATGTCACAATGACTCATATGCACACACACACAACAGCTGAGTAAAAAGGCAGATGAGGAGTACTGACCGCGTCAGCGAGAACGTCACTGTTAGGTGGCAAGATGTGCTCAGTTCTGATGAAGGGCAGGAGGGGAGACAGAATCTCCTTCAGTTCCTCCACATCCAGGTCTCTCCTTTTCACTCCCCTCTTGTTTACGCTGTGGGCTGTGCCGCTCAACAGGTTGGGCTCTAGGTAAATGGGGACAAGAGTGGCCATTAGCAGCTTTTTAATATAATGCATATAACCGTGACTAGTTTGTTAAACTATGATTATGCTTTTAATACTTTCAAGTCAACCTGCCGGCTATTTTTCACATCGTTCAAGCAATTCAATTTAACAAATTACGGATAAATAATGCATTGTCTGCAGGGTGCTTGATGACTAACAGGGCTGGGTATCATTTAAAAAATTAAGATAGTATTAAGATATTAGTACTAATACCAGTACCTTTTAAGTGATACAGCTACCAATGAAGTATTTCATTTATTTCATTTTTTTTCTACTTCATTTGATACCCACCATGTATCATCACAAGTTAGTTAGTGATGTTACAGAGCAAATGGTATGTGTGCTGATTGTGTCTGTAGATCAAAGTGAATCAGAAAAGTCTTAGTGTTGGTAGAATTCAAGTTTTTACTGTGAAAAAATGTGGCCCAACCATACAAGACCTGCATTTAGAATGGAGTTTGCTTCAACAGTCTGCAAAAACAGCAAACGTGTGTTCATGATAAAAATTGGACAGATGTCTAAAATACATTACCCGAATATTCAATAAGGTCACTGTATATGTCAGGTTTGTCTATGTTGATGGAGGCAGACTAAAAGGACCCCCATTTCTTTCATTCTTTTCCATGTAACAATTCCAATCGCTGATTGGCAAAGACTTAGCATAACTGTTCACCTGACTGGCCATAGGCTCTTTGGGCTCCTAATAGCTAAGAAGCAAGTTGTTTTTCTTATGTTATCAGTTAAAACTGGCAAAGACTTCAGAATTAATTTTAACCGCCAGTCTAATTGCAGTGGTTGTTTTCACTCAAAAAGGGGGAGGGACATGATGCATGAACAAAGTATCCAGGTGGGCTGCTCTCATCCATGGGTTGTAGCTGCTGTGGTAGTGTGTAAATCACATGTTGCATTAAATTGAAGAATGCTTGCAGGGATTGGCTGTGAGCAAAACCATACAAATAACAGTCTTTTTTTCTGGATCAGGATACAAAAAGAATTGAATGCAGGTATGCTTTGACTGAAGAAGTTTTGATACCATTTGGTACTGGATTATTTCAGTTGATACCTTAAAGATATTTAGTACCAACAATTTACCCAAAATTTTCATTTCAACATAGGAAAAATGTTGTGATTTTGTGTAATCTATAGGGTTTGCAATATGTTCTGTGAAGTATAGTGAAATATGTTTTGTGGAAATTAGTAGTCTGTATCTGCTCCGATAATTGATGCCAGTCCTCCTCATCATAAGCACAGCCAAAATCAGCCTAAATTTTCCTATTTATAGGATGTTTTTTCACAGCCAGGTAATTTGTCAGTAATGATACCATGTATAGCTGACATTTGTCCTCCAGTTGTTATACATAACTTATGATGTAGGTATATCTGGCAACATGTCTTTAGATTTTTCTTTAACCCATTGTCTGATTTCTAAGAATTTGAAAAAAAAGTGTGTAAGAAGGTTGTATTTTGCAGTTAGTTGTTGGAAGTTGGCAAATGTATCGATACCCAGTCCTAATGACTGATAACCTTGACAACCGCTTACAAGGTCAGAGCACACGACGCCATGTCCAATCACTGAGAGACCACTTCATGCTGACTTGGGTAAAGTTTGCCTCCTTTTTGAAATGCTTTTAAGTGTATTTTGGAGGCTCTGGTAAGTGGGTAATTTCCTCAGAGCCATTAGGGGGGCTGCTCAGAGGGTAATTATAGACTGTATTATCTTACCCCTGTCTGCCATCCTCTTAATAAGCTGCTGCTCGCCCCACTTAACAACATACTTGAGAATGTCCTGTTCGCTCGCCTGTGAATGAGACCGTGATACAGAGAAAGAGAAAGACAGAGAGAGAGATATAGGACAGGGAGGGAGAACGACACAAAAGTATTATTAGGACAAGGTTAGATATTGTCGAGAGCAAAACTGGGAAGCTGTTAAATGAGGATAAGGTGAAAATGCAATATGTTCCCAGCAAAGCTCGGGTCTGGTTGGTTTGTTTGTGTGGTTCGATTACAACACTTCACCTCAACCATCTGGTCTGATGCCAGAGTAGCTCGGCAGAGCAGATGACAGCTCAGCTTTGATTAGGTTCTGAGTTTGAAGGTATTTCTCTCCAGGGAATAGTGCTACTCAACTCTGGAGACCCTGAGTGTTGTCAGTGTGTGCATGTGTACGTGCGTACATTAATATATTAATGCATCTGTGTTGGTGTGTGTATGCATTTGAACAAGTCAGACACCCATTACTGAAACTTTACACCAGAAAAATGTATCCTCCACATTGTGAGATGTCATAGAGTGACAACAGATTGACAGGTGATGTTCTGTTTCCTTACCTGCAGGTAGTCAGACTGAATTGCACTGAGTAGGTGCTCCTTGCTAAGCTCGTAGAGAACATCCGAGGTGACAACCTGACTGAACTCCTCGCAGAGGAAATGCATGGCCTGCCTGTGGACCCACTTGGAGCCGTACGGCTGAGAGCTCCACTTCAGGATGGGGACGAGCGAGTCCAGAGACAGGCTCTCCACAACAATGTCCTCACAGCCTGAGGAAAACAAAGAGATAGACATGCAATTCACACCTTGATATTCAAATCAAGTTTATGGGCACAAATGTATCACAGTCTAAAAACTAGTATAGATATTAAAGCCAGTAATACAACACTTAAAATTAGAGTTAGTAGGATTTGTCATGTGTTGTTTGTAAACACAGCAGAAAGATAATTGATTGCTGAGTCTCATTCCTAAGAAGTTAAATACTGACATTTTGGGTTGGCAAGCACAGCAAAATAATGGGAAAATAAGTAGAGATGGGAACTATTGGTATCGAGTCCCAAAATTAACATAAGCCATTCATCGAGTATTGGATTTGCATCACTGATCCTTGTTCCAGTCTAAATTCCGCAACACCATGTGTTTTCTATTTGTAAATACTACACAAGCAGTGTGAATTAAGAGCTGAGTAATGCTATTCACTTCTGTTTTGTATTTGCACGTTATATGAGAGTAGCATGTTTCAAATGAATGTGTTCCTATACAGCTGGAGTGAAGAGGCCACCTCACTGATGGTGTAACAATAAACCAGCACAAAAATCAAAACCACCACATACTGTACAAACACTAATAAAAAGTAACATTTGCATTTTGGAACATGAAATAGCAAACTTAAACTCTAAACAATGCACCATGGGAAATTATGCAAATCAGGCCATCTCTCAGCCTATCAGCTGAACATGTGAATGTAATAAGCCAGAATCCTACCATGCCCCACAATGATTGACGGACACCATTACACTACACAAACTACACAAGCTTTCCAGACTGAAGTTTGTCCTAATGTAATCTTGCTACTGCTACAACTACTAGTACTACTACTACTACTGAAAAAAGAGTGTTGGTATTGGTATAATAATGATTTTGGCAGATATCCAAATTCAGATATCTGAATTGGATCAGAACTGAAAAAAGTGGATCGGTACATCTCTAAAAAAAAAAGAAGGCATGGGCGGAGGGTAGGGTCTTTGTGGATGCTCACTCACTCTAACACACACCTCTAGTGGGTTGTGTGTGATGACCGAGAGGGATTATTCGTTATTTTTGTATTTGTTCATGCATTGTTTTTTGGGGAAAATCCTCCACAATTTGCTTTTCACAAAAGCTAAAAGAAAGAAAATAGAAATACAATGGAATATAATTCAACTGAATGATTATTAGAATACAAGAGTTAATTCTGCAGCCAGTGCCAGACCATCAGTAGTTTTGACTCATATTCATTGACCCATGGAGTCTCCCCCTTGTAGCCCCCACATCCTCCTTGCTGCGTTTCCTAAATCAGAGCACATACCAGAACAGCAGGCAGTGGTTTAACTCTGTAACACACCAACCCACAGAAATGCCTTTGATACCTTGATGTGTTTCAGTCTCAAGCTGCCTCCTCTTAACCGTGATGAGTAAACAGAGCAGCCTGAGGAAATGTGCTGCCGGTGCACGAGCACACACAATTTGCAAATGTGTACACACACTTGTGTGCTGTGCATAACTCAAAAATGCATTAAAAAGCCACAGAAGGCTTAGGGAATTATGTACCTGCTGCTCTAGCCGTAAAAAAAGAGCTAAGTTTTGAAAATTCAGCCAACACAGGCACTCAAACTCACACTTATTTTAAGAGGGATCCATTTAGGCAGAATTAAAGTCCCTAACATTCACTCAGATCAACACAGATTGGCTAGGTCAGGCTCAGGCTATCTATGCCAAACACCAACACGCCACAGCGTCACTGGCTCTCATTCTCAGCCTCCAGCTGATCAATAACATTTAATACAAAATGGACATCCATGGAGATAAAGCCAGACTGACTGACGTCCAGTGAGAGCTGCTCTGAACTGAAACACAAGCTTGCCAACTTCCTCATTCCAGGCCGTCCTGTCCATCAGCTCAAGGCTGGGGCCAGTAGCGACGCTCCTCTGGGAGACTCTTATCTTAAACTAGAAGATCTAAAGCTGCCTTTCCGCCCCCAAACCACCACTTTGAACATCCACTCTGGGAAACTGGACACCAGACTTGAGTGTGAGGGCTCCACTGATACTTTTGCTTTCGAAACTGGGGCTTCATATCGGTCCAAAGCAGAAGTCACACATTTTCAAGATGGACATGTACACACATAAGCAAAAATGCACATAAATATATAGACACGGACACTTAAGATGCACTTCCCCTTTTGTGTGTCTTTTATAGCAAATTCGAGAAATGCAAATCAGACACCCGCAGTGTTTTAAACGAAGGGTGGAAATCCTGCATCGTTAAGAAGACAGATGAAGTTGAAATGTGGACTCAGGCACTTTGCCTTTTTTATCTGCTATAAACAGACTGAAAGAGGAAATGGATTCCCAACATCTGTGCCTCTTGTCTCCAACACTCGTCCCCGCGCTGTCTGTCTTCTTAGAAAGTGCTTTTGCTCACGTCAATCTTTCACCTTTGCGTCTTTGCCCTCTCCTAAAAGCAGACACACAGGCACACGTACAAAAAAGTAGACAATTCCCCACTCGGGACAAGTGGTGCCACAGGAAAGCAAACAGCTCTGTTCTGTGTTAGCCCATTAGAATTCACAGCGACAGCCAGTCTTTTAAAAACGCAGCACTTTTATTATGAGCTGGAGATTAGAATCAGCATTATATCTAATACTAACCCGCCTCCCCTTCTCTCCACGGGTGGTACACCACATTCACTGGAGCTTAGCCGACTGACAAGAATATCAACACAACAGCGGGGACAGCAACAGCCAGCTTTGCACTACTCTACTAACTTTGGAGGACGTATGCATTTTGTCTTGCTGTTATTATTTGGAGCACCATGTTTATAGAGCATGTAGTCTCCAAAGCCACTTAAAACATCAACTGCACTCAATGGCATGTAAACAAGCCTGTGGATGTAAATCATGTCTGATGATCATTCAAGGGCTGGGATTTCAGTCAATGCACTCCAAAAAGCAAGATAGCAGAACTGCAATGATTAATCGATTATTAATTGATTATTGACCTTTTAGACCCCAGTAGAATTTTAGAATGTTGTGGCACTTTGCCGAGAATCCTCACTTAAGAACACAGCTATGTTACAAGAACAAACAAATTGCTGAATTTATATGTGGAAAAAAATCGTAACCCGATCAGGAGTATCTACAGATTCTTTGTCGCACTTTCCCCCATAAACCAGCCTTCATCTCTGGCAGTAAGAGCCGAGTAGGTCCTGCTGTTTACTAATGATTATGTGATGTGATTTCAAGCAAAAAAAAAAGAAAACCTCGCTGTGTCTTTGTTGTTTTCCTCAAAGGTGTTGTAGGTAGTGTTTTTGGCACCTTATGAGAAAAATCACAGAATTTATATGTGGAAAAGTCACAACCTGGTCAATTAACCCTACTGACTCTTTGTTGCACTTCCCCTGGAAAACAGTGCCCAATCTATGCCAGTGAGAGCTGGGGAGGTCCTGCTGTTTTGTGACAGCGGGGGAAAAAAAATCACAGATCTCAACGGTATAATGTGTATATCCAGTTCTGGTTATTGATGACTATGTTAAGCTGGAAGGAGTTTTGGTTATTAAAGTATAACAGGCTCAATTCATTACTGATGCCTCTATATGACCCACATAAGCAAACAAGACCATCAGTGAGAGGATTAGCTATTTCTGTATAGGTATTCCTACTGGTTGCCACCGGGTCGGATTCTCCTTGAAATCAGATGAAACGAACCTCTGTTTACATTTTTCCCAGGCAAAGTTACAGTGACTTGGACGTTAGCCAGTTAAAAAGCAGCAGGATGAGAATTTTTATTTCGATAATTTTATTTTTGACACACAAGGCTCGGGACTTTTTCCCATGCTTTAACACAATGGGAATGATTTCAAAATGACAGGTGGTTCAGGGCGCTATAGTGAAATATAAAGCAGGCACTCCAAGGTGCCACAGGGCATTGAGGGTTAAATCAATCAATGAAATTCTCTCATTTCAGCTTCTTACATGTGAATATTTTCTGTTTTTCTGACATTTTAACTATTAATTTATTTTATTTATTTATTTATCAATAAATGACAATAATCAGCAATGAAAATAATCGTAAAAGAAGAAGATTGGGCAGTGAACGTACTGGTCAGTCAGTGAGAGGAGCCACTACAGTGAAACCACACCAACTGGCTATTATCTCAGTGGTGCACTTGAAAAATTAATAAGGCTTTTAATATTGGTTGCTATTTGAGTGAGATGGAGTCATAAAGGGATACACATCTTGAGAATTAATAAGGAACGAATGACAGAGAGCTCAACCGCTCCGCAAAAACCTCCATGGGCCAAAACTTCACACAGCCAGAGGGTAGCAGTCGAGGAGCACACGAAGGGGAAGAAACGGCAGCGTGACAGATGAGAGGGCCATCTCCATATGAAACCCCCCTGACATAAGCCTCTCTGCTGCCTCCTGAAGAGACATGGCAGCTACTGAAGTCTCCAGCCGTGGGATGGACTCATTTCATAATCAATTCACAGACGCCGGGATGATTTGACACTTTGGGGTGTGTAAGATTTAGAAATTAAATGTGAGAAAGAGGCATAAAGGAGAGCTCTCCGAGAGGGTAATAACAGGATGTTGCAAAACAGACAAATAAGAGGGAACTTGGGATAAAATGACACCGGGTCAACCTCAACCATCTCGCCACATTCCACATTGAGGTTTCATGGGAACTGATTAGAGTGGTGCAGCACAGTGGGAGAGGGAGGAGAGGGGATAAAAATACCCTCGAGTAGGGGCTTGCTGAGAGGGGGGATGGGAAGGAAGAGGAGGTGATGGTGTGTGGGGATGACACTATTTGCCTGCTCGTTGGCTTAAGCTGCCAGAGTGACCCTGAGAGCGACACTAAAGCTCGAGGGTGGGGAGGTGGTGTCTGACCAGCTGTGTGCATGGTGTTAGTGTACAGTGCTATTCAGATCACTGCACAGGTTTTAAAAAGGTGATTGATTCTTGGCCCTCCAGTCAATACAGACAATTCAGCAACTGTCCACAACTAATCCTGTGCTTTTGAAATCTTTTGCACAAGCACTTTTATATTGTAGAGTGCATTGTGTCCCAGAAATGTCATATATTGTCTGTATAGTTTCCCCTTGAACAGGATGTTTTTTGTTATTGTTTCCAAGTTTAAATACGTAGTTAAACACCCACACCCCTGAGATTGCATGATGCATTAATCAATATTGCAGTGTGAAATTGCACAAAAAATACTAGGCAATCTGCTTGCTGATGAGTCTATATATTTCTAGTGAAATCAAACTACACTTTATAAATCCCTGTGTTAGCATAGCATACACAGAGGCTAAAATGCCTCTGACTTTGTTGTGTGTCTATAGCTGTACCACAGTAAAAGCATTTTCACTAGGGCAGGGCAATAAAACTGAAAATTTTATCAGGATAAAATGTTTCATTTCAGATGATATTGATCATTCATTGAAGTTGCGTGGGATCATGGGAGTTGTTGTCTTCATTATGAAACAACCACCATTACTGATGAAATTCTATCTGGCATGAGTCGGGCAGAAATATTCACAGATGAGGTAATGTATGACAAGTTTTATACACGTTATGTTTAATCATGTTCTCTGGCTTCCTTCCTCACTCTCTGATGTATTTTGTGTTTTTTTTCTGTAAGTCATCGCAACTAGCAGCTAGTAGGAAATGCACCGTTACCCTGAATAAATTATGGAATTCTCTGGGTTTCAACATTGTTGGAGACATTTGGGATAATGTTAAGTACAACTCAACAAAATATATAATGCAGAAATGTTACATATTATAGCTTTAACCACTTCATTTATCAAGGCACACAGGTAATAAAGGAAAAAAACTATTTAAAAAAAAAACCAAAAAAAAAACCTGCCATACTGGTGAGCTTGCATGCCCTTTTGAAACAATTTCCTCACCGTCTGCACTGTTTTTCTCACTCCACATTGTTTCTGTTTCTGCGTCACATGTAGATGGTGCAATTAAACAAGACACCTGTTAAACAATTGGCTGTTGGCGTGTCTCTCTTAGCCTGCTCCATTATCAAGGGATTTGGGCCAAGGTGTATTCTCTATGTGCTTTCATGGCTGTTTGCATTTAAGTGAAACTACTGAACATTTTATTTAACAATTTTTATTGTCATTCATTGTCTATTGCCAACACACATCAATATTGTTTCATCGCCTAGGACTACTTTCAGCCACAGAGAAAATGATGAAGCCAAGGCAAAAAGCAAGAATGTGTCAGTGGAGAGCTTTTACTGTAAAACGTCTTCACTGAAGTGTTTTGAGTCACAACAGGCTATATACTGAGTGCATTTTGAGTATGCTGAATATTATTATAACTTGTTTTAAGTTGGAAATAATACTGTTTTGATTTCATTATGCAGCCTGAGGCAGTATTGTATGCTTAAATCGTTTAATGCAGCTCATATCACCATTTCAATATTTGAGAAACTAATTCCTATCATCGTGGCTCTGTGAAAGATAAGATGGTTATAGCATATGATAATAGTGTTGAGTCATGACAGGCAGGCCAAATGTGGTACTTTTTGTGTACATTTGAAATACACAGCTTAAAGTATTACATATCGCAAAGGTTATTCTGATTGATGAGAGGCTTTGTTGGGTGTGTTGGAAACTGGACAGCACTCAGACCAGCCACTCTGGATGAGGCAAGAGTGACAAAGCGAGTGGCTTGCATCAAACCATGGTTGTAACCTTTGGCATGCTACTGGATTATTTTGAAACAGTGGCAAGAGTCAAAAAGACAGAGTCATCAGAGTAAAGATAGACCAGTGACGAAGTAGACAACAAGTGATGAGCTGCTAACACAAGCTCAGATGTGCTGCATGTATCAGACAGTAAGCTGTCGGCCCCTGGAGACACAGACAAACCCTCCAGCACATATCAATCTGTTATTGGCAGTCGCATCTCTAACACCCATCACAGTCAGCCAAGCTGTTTAACACTTGCCTGGGTCTGCACAGCCATATTGCATATATGCAAACATATGCACACGGGTGGAATATTAAGATAATGAGTGTGAAACGCACTATATGAATGCATGAAGAGAGATATTAAAGTAGGCCTGAATCTTACAAGGCCTTTGTCCACCAAAACATTCAGCCAGCTATGAGATCTCATGTTATTGAATCCACAGAATTGACATTATAACTATGAGAGTCCAGACTGGAAAAATTCATGGTAAAGGCTATCTAACCACATTATCACAGATGGTACTGAGGACAACAATTTGTCCTGGCTGAGATTTTAGTGAGTGGACACATTACTAAGGAATGAAACCAAACTAAATTATGTGTCAGAGTATGCTCAAAAGTAGAGCTGGAAAATTAAACAAATGTATCACATTTATTGAAACATTATGAAACTCTTAATGTGATCATTTTACTAATATTTCATTAGTCATAAATTTTAAATCAATGTCTATTTTTTCAAAGAAGCTATTTGCTAATCCAACCATCTCAGATGCAGGACTCAGCATCACAATTTATTGATCACAATAACATTTCAGTTCCTCTAGACCTTTGTCGACTCCTGGCAAATCTTGAATGAAATGTGAATTGTGATGCTGAGCAAGAGCAGTGTGAGAGATTTTCTTTTTATTTATTTGAAGATAAATTCAACCAACAGTTCAGTGTCTTCAAGTAATCTTTAACTGTAATGTAAAAGGACAAACATCAGAAGTGAGCCAACTTGAGAGAAGAAATACACGCACTTGTGTATTAAAAAATATGATCTCATTTTATGTTAATGGTCAATCTGATATGCCTTTGTATAGACTGAAGGTCATATTACCCAGCCATTCTCACAAGCGCCACTATGTATGGACAACATGGCTATAATCAAACAATGTCCAAGGAGAAAAACATCTCTCTTTTTATCTTGTCATACTATTGATTTGTGTGTATGCTTGTAAATGTGTGTCATTATGACTTACCTTGAGCCAGCATACTGAACTCCAAGAACAGCGCAATATGGTACAGCTCCATGGCCTCCTCTGTGCGTGTGCTGGCTCCGCGACCCCCAGACACCAGGGCTTGCACCTCACCAAGGCTGCCTGCTGAGGGGCTGCCCCGCAGCACCAGCCCAAGCTCCACCACATCCGTGTACATGCAGTGGAGTATAACCTGCACATATTTCCGTGGGATGATGGACTCATCCAGAACTATGCGGGTGGGTGTCTGCAAGGTGCGCTCTGTCATCTCTTCTCCTGTGCGAATGCGCCTCTGCAAAAGATTCCTAAAGAAAGGAGAACGTGCTGAAAGGATAGCCTTATGAGCCCTAAGGTCCTCATCTGGGGTCCCGGGGCACCCGTTGCCTCCTGAGCCCGCTGATGGTGCCGCAGCAGCCACAGCCCCTCGCTCATTACAGCTCTCTATCATCTCAGAGTCTGAGGAGAAGCTGAGCAGAGCGTCGTAGTAACACATGTAGTCAAACAAGCCCTTCATATCAGCCTCCAGGGAGTTGGGAGTACCAAACTCCTCACTGAGTTGCACCAGTACATCCACATTTTGCAGCCTGCTATCCTCGGCTCCACCCACCCCAAACTCCCCAGTGTACAGGTAGTGAAGGAGGGCAGAGAACATGGGCACGTCGATGCCTGCTGTCTCAATGTCCATGAGAACCTCTGCTCCATAACCAGGGGACGAGGACAGCAGAGTCTTGAAAAAGGGGCAGCGGGCAGCCAGGATGGCCCGGTGAGCTGGGAAGCAAGTACCTTGGAAGATGAGGTCCACATCAGTGCAGTACTTGTGTTGGTAGAGTGCAGCCAGATCCCGTTGCAAGCTGGGTGCCTCTGCACGTGCCAGGCTGGCCTGGAAGCTCAGCTCCTTGAGGGCCGCCGTGCCCTCATATTCCTCCACCAGGGCGTTCGTGTCACGGACGTCCCACCCTGACAAAAGCTCCCGCATCTGCCGTGCGTGATCCGCTGAGCGGCTGGACTTCCTCCTTTTGATGAACCTCCGTTTGAGGGTCGCCAGGCCAAGGCTCTTCTTCTTCCTGTCTGTGGGCCTCTCATGGCCGTGTTCCAGGCTGTAGAGCTTAGACTCCCAGCCATATCCCTGCTGAGAGTAGGATGACGTCCCTGGAATGAACACAAAATGCAGTTAGCTTCACATGAAGTAGTTTGTGTTTTAAGAAACAACCATCTCAGTATATACAGGATATAATGTAACAAATAGCTTCTTGTTATTTTCTCATTATTATTAAATAACTATAGTCTACATATAACTATATTTTGTTAACTAAAAGCCACAGAGATTCGGTCAGAAGCTACAACAGTAATGAGAACTGAACACACAGACACTTTTTAAAATGCCTTTTTCTTTACCGTCCTGCACCCACATGAGTTGAGCCTCAGTTTTCCAGCACACATCAGACAAAACAAACAAACAAACAAACAAACAAACAAAAACAGAAAGGCAAACTCATCTATTGGAAATGGGAAAAGGGTCAATTACCTCTTTAGCAGGTTTAGCTCTATTTAAAAAAACTGCATACAAATTTTGGTGCAAAAGAAAAGCATATTATAGCTTTTCCTTGACATTTCTTGAAAAATAGAGTTCTGGTGAGACATTCATTTCCTAACCCCAACACCAGTTCACTCTTGAGGCCAGACTGCTAGAAACACAATCTGCTTCTAGCACCCCTGTGGTGTGGCCAGCTCTGTCAGGCCAAGCACACACTACCCTGACCCAGCTACCAAAGCATTTGGATGTAATTCAACAGCGGAAAAAAACAGACAGAATCCTTTTTATTTTGTTTTGTTTTAGACCAAACTATGGTTCCTCACAGACTAAAAACCAATTAGCTCATAGAGGACTTTGTCCTGCGTTGTACTTCGCAATCAACTTTAGTCCATTCCCATTCTTAGGCCCAATCAATTACACTAAATAGCAGTTATCTTTGGCTTGAAAGACAGGACTTGTACGTCAGAGGAAGCTCTGCCAAGGAGATCCTCTCTGCCTGCCCTTCTCTCAGCATCCATCAGTGTGACCCAAATAGTAATCATTCTAACACTGTGAATCATCTGTGGCCCAGGCCAGCTCGAACCAAGCGACTATAGAGCTCGGAGTAAACCGCAGAGGTCTCAGGGGCCACAGAGATAATTTGGCTCCTTTAACAATACTTCCACTTTCAAAAGAAAGTCTACAAAAACCTCAGAGGCAAAGTCATTTTCAAAGTGAAATAAAATGCTTTTTGTTAAGGACAGATTTATTTAAATTCAACTTTGAAGCAGTTATACAAACCCTATTGCACTGAGGGCTGTAGGCACAGATTTAAGGACCATAAACCAGAAAGACTCCAATAATTTAGGAGCATCAAATAGGTCTCCTAACATGCCTAATAAGAGACCGTGATCTCTAACAACCAATCAAAAACACTACTTAAACATAAGAAATACAGAGTGAGCTCATATGTCTACAAGTAGCACACATACAAACTAATATACCTATATGTCAGACTTGTTTCTGTAGAAATATGCTAGCTGTAGTACAGCAATGTTCTCTGCCAACGACATCTGCTGAAATTGGAACAAAAGCAAAAGGTCTCAGACTGTAGCTGTCATGCCACTCAGTAGAAAAATGTGACAGTCTAACAAGCAGCCTATAGCTGGTCACAGGGACAGGAATCATGACACCAGATTAGCTTCCATCCTGTCTGACAGCCAGCAGCCTTATCATAATCACATCACAAGCACACAGTAACACAAAGCTAAGAGCAAGACTGCAAAGCTGGTACTCTTTTTAGTAGAAGTTACTTTAAGCTCTGGTGAGCAAATACTTAATATGACTTTGGTTAACCGCCCACGTTCAACACAAGTTTCTTTGCATATCTGCCTCTCGTAATACTTCATAAAATCCATATGGCAGAGAAAAGTAGATGTGTTACAGATGGAGATTGGTTTTTAATGCATTTGTGTCTATTGTATGAGTCAATGGCCCAGTTCAAGAGCTCTCATGCATAACAGTATTCACCTCTTGCACCATTAGTTGTCATGGAAGCAGGTTAATCCAATCTAAAGAGAGTTTGGCCATGCTAGACCCCCATTGTGTTTTATAGTAGGTGTGCATAGTGCCAAATTGGGTTCAGGAATACAGTTTTAACACTTCAGCTCAGAGGAAAGTGGGAAACTCATGTTTTTGTTCCCGGAACAGAGATGTTTTATCATTTGCTCACTGAAAACACAAAATCATATAACAGAGGTGACTTTGTGTTTAAGAGATAGTTCAGATTATTTGAAGTGGGATTACATGAGGCATTAATTGATAGTCAGTGTATTAGGTGCAGTACATGCTGGTCAACACACCCCCAGTTTGGAAAAGCAGAGAGCCTCAATCTGCTAGTTTACGTAATTGTGTGACTTCTGTGTTCAAAAACGATAGTTAAGATTCACTGAAGTCAATCCATAACACAAACAAACTAGCAGATTAAGGCAGTAGTAGACCAGAAACTCCTGTGTTCTGTGACATAAAAGCACTGATTTCGCCCATGGAGTTTGGTTGGTTTGGAGAAAGTGATATTTGGCTTTTATAACCGTAGTTTCCCATCAGAAAAAGGCTGTCTGATGGCAAAGCAAAACTGTGAAAATATTTTAAGTAGTAGATTGCCTAGCTTCTGTACTGGTGCTCTTCCCTCCTTCTCCTGACTGGGAGTGTGTCGACTGGCATCTAATACACTGACTATCAATAAGTGACTCATACAACCCTACATCAGGTAATTGAAACTATCCCTTTAACTGTGCAAATGATCACAACACTCTTAATTCAACCACACATAAAATACCTACCTATAAAAGTCTGCTGTGCCTGTGAATTTCCCCCTATGCGTGGGGAGCATGAGTGTGGATAGCTGGATCCATTGGCACCCATCCTCACTTCTCTTCACTTGCTATCTGGGGGTCCCCCCTCTTGCTGAGTCATTCTGCTCAGACAACGTATTCCTCTCAATCGTCAGTCGTGGGTCAGGCGCGGATCCTCTGAAGCGTCCTCAGAGCCCCGGGCCCAGCCTGCCATGCCTGGGGGCAGGAAGATGAAAGAGGACAGACAGAACAGTAAAAGAGATGTTTAAGTCAAAGAGTGAATGTTTTTTTTTTTAATGTTGCTGACTAACATCTCACAGGATTACAACATGATGAGCTTGGACTGTCTGGACTCTGTCAAAAGATAATGAATGGCCAGGGGCATCAATGTTAAGGAAGCTGAACAGAGGGACATCTATTACTATCTATCACACTGTTTCAGCCACATTGATTTCAGTCCAATCATGAATCATCGCTGCCTTGGCAACTTTACAGGGCTGAAATTTGTGCTAAAATTGTTTTTAAGTTTTTTTTTTAGAGTGACAGTCTTTTTTCTGAAGACTTCGTGTTCAGGCGTCTATCTATAATCTTCAGTGGTGACTTAGGTTAACAAAGACTTCCTCTGCTCGGCCCTCAGGAAACACTGACTGGCAGTCAACAACAAATCTAATGCAGATGTACACTGATGTTCAGAGGGAGGTGCAACTCAGTCTGCCACTGGCCATCTTGTCCATTTTAATAGCTTAGACATTTGTAGTCTAATGATCAATCTGGATCTTTCTCCAGTTCAGTGTAACTGTGTATAATTATACTGCAATTTCAGTGACAATTCATTGACCAAGGTCATATCAATTAGAGCCAAGCAGCTTAGTACTACGTTCTCATTTAATTCCCATTGAAGTATCTCTAAGCTAGTTTTCAAACTTTGGATCTCTATTAAATAATGTCAGTACTTGCAGACTAAGAACTGCATCACAGCTGTGATGACTTGTAGAAGTTCAGTGAAACTCAACAGCAGTGTAGATGGGAAATGTCATGTGTGAAAGCAATCTTAGTGTATTATGTGACACAGGGGAGGGCAATTTGACAATATAGATGATATGAATGTGTCAACCATAACAGATTTTGTCATGATATTTATACAGTGGTTGCTTAATACATAAGGAAAAATAAGGCCTTTGTAGGTGATGTTTCAATGAACAGGGCACCTTTATTGCAATATTGGATTTTTATATGATTTCTGCATCAGTAGTAGGGCTGCACAATATGTTTAAAAAAATGATATTGTGATTGTGATACGATCAGTGGGAATGATCATGTTTGCATTAACATTTTCATACCGACTAAGAGAAAAACTATTAAAATTTGCTTGGGTCTGTTTCAAACAAACATGCTTTTTTTACATCTGGAGAGCAGGATTTGTTGCCCAGAGCATCTCTGCAGTACTACAGTACTTCAATATTATGCAGTTTTCACAAACAGTTTTCCTTTTTCAAAAAATTGCAATTAGGTTCTGGTTCAGCAGTTTGGATATTGCACTTGGCCATATTGCGATTTCAATAATTTTGCGATTAACTGTGCAGCCCTAATAATAAAATACTTTGATTTGCCATGTATTTAATTGATGGAATAAACCAAAAACAAACATTCACATCTACTGGTGGCCTGTCAGGCCAATGAAACTCTGGGATGCCAGTGCCACTGCTATCTATCAGAGTCTCTTTAAATTACTGTAGAACGTGAGCATATGAAATGCATGTTAATTAATGTGAGTACAGAGCTGTCCAAAAAGAGAAACTGCTCTAATGCAGGGGATGAACAACCAAAACTCCTGAGCCAAGCAAAAATACAGATGGGTAAGAAGTGAGAGGGACAGATGAGAAAGAAGCAAGATGGACAGATGGGGTGGGGATGGACAGTATGGAACTTGAATAAAGTTAGTATAAACATGGTTGATGCCAGTCCCACTGAAGTTGAACCAGTCAAAAAAATAAAGGCAAACAAGGCAAAATCTGGGACCCAGAGTGGTTTGAGAACCACAAATACAGTCTGTGGTTGCACCACACTACCCATAGTAAGTTTCAATTTGTTGATCTCACATCATTTGAAAACAAATGGAAATCTGTTTTTTACTTTTTTTTTTTAATTGAAAAATTTTTCATAACATGATGCAATAGTTAATTTTTCTCCACGCTAAGGAGGATGAACTGCAGCAATGAATCATGTGAACACTGTGTTCATGATGTGCTAATGTTTTGCAAAGTACACAGGTTACACTGCTTGTTTTAATGCAATAAATGCAGATTGTTAAGTCATCTTCTTCTTGTGATCACTAGGTTTGAAGTCTTGATTACACCAAGTGAACAAAAATTTGAATGCAAACATAAATTGCAGAACACACGCTGAGCAATCTGACTGATAAGCCATCCTGTGGGTCTTGTCTCTTTAGAGTTTTTTCAGTACGTACCACCAGGCCTGGAAAAATTTCTGGGGGAATTTCTGATTAATTTCTGATTAACAATTTCTAAACACACCCTTACTGAAGACATTTTAGTAATTTTAGTTTACAGTGGGAAAAGGAAAGGTGTAAATAACAAGATTAATGATTCCATTTAGCTGCTTTAGTTTCAGAGTCCCAGTGTTGTGCATGCTGGCCCACTGTCACAGCTTACTGGGACACTTGAGTACAAAAGAATCATCATTAATGTTATTCATAACACCTGCACTTTTCCTGCCATGACAAGTGAAAATGTGTGAACAAAAAAGCTTTTTATATATTGGGATCTAAAAATACATTTTTATTCCCAACACACACCTTTAATGTGAAACTAATTCTACAGTGTAAGACAACAGATTGTTTGGGTGGCTGTTATTTTATGATTCAGTCACACAAACATACTGTAAATCTCAGATAAAAAATGCTGTGTGACAGAGGTGAGCAACTGCTCCAATACAGCCATTTTCCTCAGCCTGTTCTTGCCAGCCATGGCACCAGTCAAGGTGCCCTCAGTAACTTTTTTGCTCTCTCCTTTGTACTGTCACTGGCTCCTACCTCACAGAAAACAGGGCACCTCATTAATTAAGCATACTTTCAACCCATTAGGCTATTAATTACAAACTGAGTATATCTGGCTTCAGTTCCACCTGCAAGTTATTTTGATTATGTTCTGAACAACTTTTCACTTAAATCTTAGGCAGCTTTGCATAAATATACCCTTTTGTAAACATTATTAAGAGACTTAGAAATGTAATTCTAATTGCTCTTCACCTTTAAACTCTATATAAAAATGAGCTATATGTAAATATACACATTCCGTCTCTCTTCTATGTGAGACCGGACGAAGAACTGGAGTGTGATGGGAGATCCGTTTTATCTCAGCCTGCTAGTTTTTCCTGCCTACCATACTAATAAATCATTGTGTCTGCCCCTGTACAGCAGCACTCCACAGCCTCCCAAGGGTTCAATGGAAAACCACAGCCTCTTACTCCACACACACACACGCACACACACACACACACACACACACACACACACACACACACAAATACTCACCAAGCAGTCACACTGGAGCACTCCAATAAAAATGTTGGTTGATCTTTATTTCATTAGACTGCTTTAAATAAGCCCCATCTTCATAGGGAATTCATTTGGACAAAATTAGAAATTGAATTTGAATATGTAGGAGAGCGAAGGAAGCCCTTGAGATATATACTGTCTTGTTTACAAAAGAAGAAGGTGTAGGGGGGATGGAGGAGTGAGGGGTAGGTTGAGGGGGGGTCCTCAAAGGAGCACAGCAGAGGCAGAATAAAACAAAGCAACCAAGACATCAATTGAACAGTACGCTGACTCCCAGCTAGGCAGCAGACTCACTCACAGCTTTAACTCATTCAAATGAGCACACCAAATTTAACTTCAGCTGCAGTGCAGAATTCTAAAAGCATAATTTAGGACAGCTATTTCCTTGAGACCTGACTCACACCGTTCAATAAGAAGCATCTCTGCCATAATCTCTCTGATGTCGAACATTAAGACACTTTCCCGCAGTTTGGACTGAAACAGTGCGTTTCTGCTCTGTTGTGCTCATGCTGGGAGCAGTGGAGGGCAGTGCCACAGACGGGGAGGAGGGGAAAGGCAGACGCCGGCCGAGCTGGACTATACATCCCTAATGAGAGGTGACAGGAGACACTCCCTGCCCCCACCTATCTCCCCCTCTCTACGCACTCACAAACATATGCACCCTTTCAAACTGCTCACCTTGCCTCAGTCGTTTTTGAACATTTTATTTTATTTAAATCAGCCACTTGCAGAGTTTTAAAAGACAGAACCCCAGCCTCCCACAGAACATTACCATACAAAAATGCTTGGCACAAGAACAGGACCGATGTATTATTCAAATGACAGTCAAGGCACTTTATCAATCATTTATGTGGATATCCTCATCATGGCTAGAGAAAAGGGAAGCTGTAGTAGGTATTATTATTTCAAAGCAGGTTTTTACAGGGCATCCACCTTAACCAAAGCTCTGCTAATGAAACACACACACAGTTAACGTTTTGAATCAAAGTGACAGAGGTAACGAAGCCACGACAGCACGACAAGACTTCTACAATCAAAAGTGATGTGAAGAATTACTTGGGCAGTGTAGCGTTTGATTGAGAAATTCATATTTTTGGCACAAAGAAACCAAAGTGTTCTGTTCTCCATTGGTCCCCACTGTGAATCCTGTGAATGAAATGATGAAATCACCACCTTTTGATAGTAATCTTTGTTGTTAGGCTCAATGACACGGGCTCTAATCTTCTGAAGAAGAGCAATCACTGTGCCAGTATCACAGTCGGGCCTGAATGAAAGGGCAGCTACTCTAGAGACAGCAAAACACATCCCCCTAAACGCTTGCCTGTCTAAAATTACACAGTAGCTGCAAAGTGCTCTCAAATACACAGCTCTTCAATATAATTTCTTCAACAGGAATTTTTTATTAGTCCATTGCTGGCATGTTATTATCTCATGTCACACTGATCCCAGAAGAAATGTAGATCAAATTACTTTTTTGACACACATACAAAGAAAAACACAAATGCAGGCCTTGCCCAATTAAAATAAAAATACAATCAAATTATGTAAAAACTAATCCCTTGTTATAATTGCATTTTGTAATAGGATTTAACTTTTAAAAAGTTTTGCTGTCACGAACCTGTTAAAGGGATAATTCAGATTATTTGATGCAGGATTGTATGAGGTACTTATCGATAATCAGAATATAACCTACAGTAGATGGTGATCGGCACTTGGCACACCCCTATGTAGACTTCGCAGCCTAGTCCAGAAGCCAAGCAATGTACTGCTGTGGATGGGGTCAGCGACGCTGATTTACCTTGCTATCAGACAGCCTTTTCAGACAGGAAAACGCTGTTATACAAGCCAAATAGCTCTTTCTCCTAACCATCCAAACTCCATAGGCAAAATCAGTCATTCCGGTGTTGTAAAAGGGTAGTTCAGATTCACCAAAGTCACACAACAACACAAACAAACAAACAGATTGAGGCAGTAGTAGACCAGCAACCCATGTGCTCTGCAAGGTAAAATTTGCATCATTTAACAACTATTTCTCATCAGAAACGTCAACAAGGAAAAGCACCACAAATATTCTAAATAAAGCATACACTAAACTGATACTGTTTTTTTTGTGTGTGTTGGCCTTTTTTAAGTGGTTAAAATACTTTTTGTTGCCATCCCCGTTCACAACAGTTCATTGCTTTGCTTCCGTGCTGGCACCTCTACTTCTCCTAACTGGGGACATGCCGATGTTAACTGTAGGTAATAAATACACTGACAATCAATAGATACCTCACACAACCCCACTTTATAATAAATACTCTCATCTATGCCTTTAAATGACCTGTGGGAAGAGTTGGTCATTATATGCTTTGCCAACCAAGCTGGACAAAAATACTGCTTCAGACAGTAATTATAGACATTTGACTCTTTGGATATTTGATACAATCAGAGGCGTCCGTAATAGGCAATGCAGCAGTGAGCAGAAACCAGAACTTTCTATCAGAGTGACCTCCACTGCACTTAAGTGTCAACAGCAAGATGTGCAAGTGGAATACAGACC
>JAJHUR010135822.1:9921-20948 GCA_027495735.1 Lutjanus campechanus | reverse complement strand
GGGAACGTAGGTAGCATTAATTAGGTCATTTCAGCAGGAATAAGTAGCAGAATATAGTAAGAAAAATGAAATATAACTAAGCAAACACTATGCAGCTGACTATTCCAACACTAGAATGTGCCTAGTGGAGAATAAGACTTGAAACTACAGCAAAATTAACACAAATTACATTTACACACTACAAATTTGTATTAATAATTACTTTTGGAGGAAATGGATAATGGTGCTGTTCACTGGCGACATTTTGTTTCGGTGCAGTGAAACATTTTTATACCACAGCAGGAGAAAATTATAGTAAGATGGTCTGTCAGCATGCACGCCACACTGAAGCGTCTGCATGTATAGGCTTCGTATTGTCCACGTTTCAAAGTGTCCACCTGCAAATGCGGCAACTTTCTGTTCAGTCTGCAGTTTTCTTTCGATACGTGTGAATAATTCCTGATGTATTTTGCATCAACACGATGCAAAGGTGCTGCAGAGTGTGTGTGTGTGTGTGTGAGTACAGCAGCTGTGGTTGAGCAAAAGAGATAAAGGAAAAAAGAGGCTGCAATCAGAGCAGTTTAGCAGTAAAGCTGTCTCGTGGCAGTAAATGTATAGTTTGCCCACAAAAACACTGCAGAAAAAGTCCAAAAAGTTCCTGTGTCTTGTTTTTAAGTTCCTGGGTAAAGTCAAGGGAGAGTTTGTGAGATTAAACTGGAGCAGAGTGAGCTGATTTCGGGCTGTGGAGCACACTTTTCCCCACCTAGGTCACAAAATGTGAGCCGTTTTCAGTGCCTTTTCACTTTGGCACCACCCTCGCATTTATGTGCTTATTGTTGGAAAAAAAAAGTTTAAATAAATGCTTCAGCTCACATTCAGGGCCATCAGACGCAGCTGGGATGCAAGACGTGCAGAGCTTGTGCAGACAGCTGCGCTGATAAAAATGAAAGCATTTCCTGTTGCATGAGACGTGCGAGTGAAAAACGTGAAACGGGGAGTTAGACACCAGAGGCTGGTTCCATATCGCACGTCTGATTAGACAGCTAAAGGGTAACTAGTACTTTTCAACCTGGACCCTATTTTTTCTCTGCATTTGTGTCTAAGTGACAAACTGGGACAACAATTTTTGAAACTGGTCCAGTATTGAGAGAGAGCACTACTGCAGAAGCAAAACTAAGCGTACTCAAGATGATAAAAATTACTGTGTTTGTGAAGTGGATGAGTTTGGCGAAAGCAATAAGAAAACTGTTTGTGTTTGAACCTCTGTAGCGATCCTTTTCATAATGTTTCCAGACCAATCTGAGCCTGTCATTTGCAAAAAAATAAGCACTTTTAGCGGACATACTTTGATGGTGAACAGTTGCCCACAGATTACATTGTATCTTAGTTTCTCTTTTGATGGCTGCAACGCTCTTGCTTAATTCTGTACTGATTTCAAAAACTGTTATCCCCTCAGTCACTTACACACAACAACATCTAAAAGTAGGGTCCATGTTGAAAAATACTGAAATTACCCTTTAAATCATTAGATCAGGGTCAAGGGAAGCCATCCTGTCTCATTCTAAAAGTTAGCTATTAAATATTTAACCAAGCCCCAAATATTACCCATAACTCTAATCATGTGTTTTGAGTTTCTTGAACATAACCATTATGGTAACAAGAACCCAAACATGTTCTCACTGGATTTATTCATAGCGGACAATTCTGCAGCGCGCAGTTTAAAGCCAGTGCCAATATTGATTGCAAATGCAAGACGGACTGTCCCCTTTTCCCCACAAAATATATTAGCCGATGCAAATTTGTTGTTTAGGACAGCCTGTTCTCACTCCCAATGTGTAAAATTTGTCAGCTTAGCCAGGACCCTTAGGCTTCAAAGTAATCTGCTAACATCACCAGTGGATTCAAGGTGGAGGGGGAGGGTCATGATGCCCCCATCATCAAAAAAATGCTGCAAAATACTCCTACAGGATTATAGTGCCTCTTCCAGGGGACAAAATGTGTTGAAGTGTGCTGTAGGGGGCCCGTCAGTGGACAAAATGTGATGCAGTGCTGCCCTATGCTACAAAATGATGGCGTTTATGCATATAATAATAATTTAAAAAAAGAATCTGGGTCTGTTTCACCATAAATGCATTGCAAGTTCTGGTGTGTTGATGCTACACCACATACATCTGGTGCCCTTTTTATTTTGTCCACCCCTGCCCCTCAGACAGTCTGAGTCCACCACTGGCTAGTATTATTTTCAAAGGTGTCCCTCCATTGTTATGCTTGGATGTGGCGTAAAAAATAAGGTGAAGTAGTCTAAAGAGCAAGAAAGTGTGGAGGAGGTTGGGGGTGGACAGATGGGTCAAACATTTCACCAGTGAGTCAGGGGGTTTGTGTCGTGAGGGAAACCAAATGTCACCGCTGACTTCTTTTAAAGACATAACCCATTCATGTTACGTTGACCATGACCATGAATGCACCTAACATTTAAAAGTTCTAAAACTTTCCAAGAAGTTTTGTTGGCTAAAGTCATTTTTTCTGCCTGTATTTTGAAAGTCTACCCATACACTGCATATTTATTGTTGCTAACTTGACTGTGGATGGTAGAGGGGTACCTATAGCGTCTTACAGTAGTTTGAAGTGAACTATGGGGCCACTGACCAAGCTGCCGTATTTGACGAGTTAGGAGAGGGAATATGTTGTTTAGGAATGCAATATTTAGGACATGGATTTTTTAGAAAAATACATGTATATACTAAGGCATTAAAAGGGGCTGAAAATACCACCCACAGGTTTTTATAACAAGAAAAATGTGAATTATTATGTAAAATATTTTTAAAAAAAATACAACCCTGTACTTTGCAAAATAAAAGCACCAGCTTGTGAAAATGATTTAAACTATAAATTAAACTGTGTAAATATATTTAAGACATCAAGACTTTTAAGAGAAGTTCTCTGACTTTGGAAAAATATCTAAATAAATTCACTTTTGCAGTATCCTTACTACATACTATTGTTAGAATATATTCACAGGATAAGGTCACATATACAGAAAATGTGCCATATTGTCTTACTTGCTGGCAGAAACACAAACAGATCAGAAAACAGTGCAGGCAGATGTCATATAGTTTATTCTGGAACTTATAAATGTGAGAAGCGAGTGGAGGATAGTTTGTATAGATTGTGCAGGCGTCCGGCCTCAGCACCCACCTAGTTGGCAGGAGGCTGGAGTCTTTTGAGCTGGGAGAAGTGAGGAGTCCTCACTCTGGCACCGAAGACTGTCAAGGATGCGCATTCATATCAGGCATGTGTGTAGCAGCGTATTCAAACTCCGGAGGTGGATGTCGATACTTCATCGCCCGCAGTTATTCAAGCTTGGAAAGCTCCGCGTAGCAAAATGAAGCAGGGCAAACTCGAGTCAAGATGAGGTGAAATTCTTTGCTACCTTCTACAAAGATCAAGCCGCAGCCACGACTGACACCGGTTCACACTGAGCTGTATCCTGACGTGTTCTTCATTGATAGAAACATGAGAGGAAGTACAGCAAAGATCAAGTCCATCATGGTTTTAGACCCTTGGCCATGTCTGTTTTTTTGTTTTTTTTGGGGGGGAGCGGTGGCATAGTCCAGGTGTCCTCATCCTTCCCTCTGCCTCTGCCTCCAGCCTGTCCAAGCTCGGTCTTACAGTACAACAGAGCTCACTCCAGAATATATAGATATTTTTAAGGCTTAGAGATGACAACCTGACCACCGTTAGCATTGTAAAAAAGAAGAGCAAGGTGTGAGAGTGGGTGTGAAAATGTGTCTGTGGCATTAAATATTAGTCAGTGGTGTGCTTCATAGCATTTTGCCCCATCACTGTTTTCTAACCTGTAACACTAAAAGGACATAGGCCCATGGCTGAAGGCACTAAAACTTAAATTTTTAATTTGTCCAACATCAAGCACTCATTTTGGCATTAATTTTTCAGTGTTTTCTTTGGGCCTTAATAAAACATGAAACATTTAAATATATTTTGGAGATGAAGATGAACACAGAACAGTTCTCTAACACACGGTTTGTTATGAGCAGGGGCGTGATGAGGTGATGTAAATGGCAGTGGGGATGAAGAGTTTTGTGTTTTGTGAAAACGGAAAAAGCCTGACCCTCGCCCCCACATTGCAGTGGGTTAGATATTGTTAAATCACTAGCCTACGGGAAAAGCCAAAGTGTCAGAAGGAAGGAAAGTTTTTATGAGCAAAATTTGCTGTTATGATCAACTTTAAAAATTTAATCATTTTAGGGCTGGACTTAAGGATATTTGCATTTTTTTGACCAATTAGATGCCTGGTTAAGACTCTCTGTTCTTACAGCTTCCTGTGTTGCTCTCTGTCTTATTTCATAGACCTCTCCCTTGTTGTGTTAGAGTCATTCACATATTCGAATACCAGTCACTGATTGAGTGAATGGTTGATTAATTAGTTAATTAATTCATTCAGTAATTGATTGACTTTATTGTCCACCTCAGTGGACCTCAGTCCTTCGCTTCTCCTAAAGTACAGCAAGAGTACATACACAGCATGTAGAACAACCAGGAGTTGTGTTAACAGGATATTTTCCATCACTGACAGACTGAAAAGGACGGAAAAACTCTTAAGGCCATCCATCATTTTGACAGATTAAAACATTGAGGTGATTTACCATAAATTTAAGTAATTTACATGCAACACGGTCAAACAGAGTACATTGTGGAGGTAACTAAATCGATCAGAAATTTTTCCCCTTGGAGGACGTGGGCATTATCGCTAACCTCGACAGCATAATCAATGCATTTCCCGATCCAGGTGGCATCTGACCACATCTGTGGCAACTGCAGGTCACAAAAGGGTGCGGCTTTGCCCCCGGTGAAGAGGAAACGCATGCTGCAAGATTTCCTTCCAGTGAGGCGAGCGATCGCGGGACCAGGAAATCTTGTTCACGTTCGGAGAATCGTTCATATTTACATCTTTCATATTCGCCTGTTTAGGCGGTGCTGCAGTGTTTTAGTGCCCTCTGCTTCATTTGGTGTTGGCATGAAAAGCAATCGTCATCTTTTCTCTCTGTGCCCCTGTCCTCTACCTCCACAGTGATGGAAAAAAGGTCTGACTCTACATATTATCATTCTGCTATAGAAGAAAGATTGTTTGTATTTCTTTTAACCAATCACAGTAGTCTTGGGCAGCACTAAGCCAAGGATGCAGCGATGGTGCTCTTGGAAAACAGTGTCGGGGGAAACTTTTTTTGGAATATTTGCATGTGAGTAGGCGAGCCTCGACATTAAAATGGCCAAATCCCTGCAAAAGAAAAAGGTAACAGCTGCTAGCTTGTTTACATTCAGACCAGGTGCTAACTTGCCATTTCCAGCGTGTAGGTTGCTAGTTCAGAATTTGTTGCTGTTTCCTTTAGCGAGGTAGTTGATGCCACCTGAAATAGGCGGCAAACAAGAGGCTCAAATCAACAATCTGGTGAGTCAAATGGCCAAATGCATAATATCTAAGTTTTCTCCCTATATTAAATTCTAAAGTGATTGAGAAGTTTTTGAAAATTAAATGATATCATAATAATAATTTACAACCCTGTCTGTCAAAATGAGAGACATTCAGAAAGTGTAATGCAGCCTCTGAGTGCAAAACACACAAAAAAACATACAACATACAATACATACAGTGTCTGCAGAGAGAAGAAAATAGGTTATATGAGTAATACCAGCTGATATTTACAGCTCAAACTGCATAAAATACAGTAGAAAACACACAGGTTTCTGCCAGGGTCGTCTTAATAATAGTAATACAACTTGTCAAACAAAAAGATGCAATTAAATGTAGCTCACTATAGTTGTATACACAAGAAAATACTCAAGGATAAAAAAAAATATTAATTGACCAAAAATCTACTTTGCTGGAGCAGACCTGAAGATGTATTTGAAAGTTCTGGGAAAGGGTAGTAAATATTCTATATGAGTTAATAAAAATGTAACAAAATCAACACAAAAAAGCATTGAATACTACATCTTGTACTCCCCCGCTGGGCCATAAAAACATAGACTTCATGAAGCCATGGTGAGTGTTCATGCATCGGGAATGCTGCGTCTTGTGTGATGAATTCTATTTTGAGCAGGTTTGACTTCATGGTAGGTAAACTGACAGTTTCGGCGTGTGGAGATGAGTGAGGAGCAGGAGATGAGGCTGGGGAATGTGCCACGCTGGCGCTTACACACTGAATTACAATCAGGCTCCCCACGTACGTAGCCTGGTAACATGTTCAAGGAATGTACCTTGTTAACGCCGTGCTATAAAATGACAAAAAAAAAGTGACAAGTGCACCCACAGCAGACCATGGCAGACACTTAGAGGCACTCAGATTCTGATGTGGAAGGACTAGATGGCATTTAGGCAATCAAGGAATTCTTTAAAGAGACACATTCACCTGTTTCACAAGCTGTCATTTTCTTGTCTTATCTTTTTGCTTCTCGTCTTGCTTTTGGTTTGGAAAACTTGTAATGAAAAAGTTTTAAAAAAAAGGGTAAAAAAAAAAAAAAAAAGGAAATCTAAAAAAGCCTTCTAAAACCAAAAACAGGTCATAAAATCTGTCTCTCTCTCTTTTTCCTTTGTGTGTCTCTGCTGGACTTCAGAGGGTTGCTATTGGTTTCCAGTCCAGTTTCCTGTTCCAGTGTTTCTCCTTTCCCAATGAGGTCGACATCCCCTGAGTCTTACCTTCACTGCTACTGGTGTTTGAGTCAAGTGGCCTGTTTTCTGCTGGTGAGAAAAAGTGGCAATTGGCACAACAGTGCCTTTGGATAGCAGCGATGGTAAATAAAATGTGATCAAGTGCCCTTCCGCTGGGCAAAACATGATAAAATGCAGTCTTGGCTGCCCATCAAGTGGACTAAACATGTTAAAATGCTATCTAGGCTGCCCTTCTAGTGGAGAAAACCTAATGAAATGACACCAAGGGTGCCCCTCCAATTGACAAAAGATGGTAATGTGCCACAGGGTGCCCTTCAAGTGGGCAAAACATGGCAAAGTGCCCTATAAGGTGCTCTTTCAGGGCACAAAACCTGACAAAATGCCATTCAGGAAGTCGTTCCAGTGGACAATACATGTTAAATATCCATGTATGTAGCCCTTCCAATGGACAAAACATGATAAAATGCCCTCTAGGGTGCCCTACCAGTAGACAAAAATGATAAAAGCCCATCTAGGGTGCCCTTCCAGTGGACAATACATGACTATATGCTGTCTGGGATGCCATTCTGAAAAAAAATCATAAAATGCCAGCAGACAAAATGTGGTAAAGTGTCCTATTAGATGCCATTTCAATGAACAATACATGATGAAATGCTGTCTAGGATCCCCTTCCAGCAGACAAATCACAACAAAATGTGCTCTAGAACGTCCCTCTGGTGGACAAAACCTGATACAGTGTCATATAGGTTATCCTACATGCCTACGTGCCTCTAAATGATTGAATAGTTAATTGTTCCCTGTCTGTTTTTATTAGAGAGGTGTAGTGATTATCAGACTTTTTTTGATCTGAATTGGAACTGTTTTACCATAAATGCATCACAACATGTGCTGGTGCTCTACCACATAAAGACCCTCTGTCCCTTTTCCGCCCCAGCCTGAGTCTGCCACTGTATACAGCAGTATGTTAACCCATTTATTTTCACTGTGACGTTTGCATTGACTTTCCGTCTTCTCTCCGTCTCTCATTCCTTATGTCTTTTGCCCACATCTTTCTTCAGGCTGCTTTGACACAAGTGACCACCTTTTTTGCGTTCTCTGGCTGACAACCCATCTTCTTCCTCTTTCTTTCAGCTACGACTCCTCTTGTTCCTTGCTGTCTTGCTCTTTTTTTTTTTACTCCCATGTTATTCCTGACTTTTTGTCTCTCTTTCTCGCTCTCATTCGGTGTCTCCTCTCATCTCTCTCCGCTCTATAACCCTAATGTTTGGGCCTGTCAAGGGAGGCCCATAGAGAACCAATTAGTTGTAGGTTTTTATGCTTTGCTGTTGAGACACTTTTGCAACATGTGCACTTTCACTTGCACAAAGTGTTTCTGCGTCTATCAATATTAAAATCAGAAGAAGCAGCTAGTGTGTGTGTGTAACAGATGAAGCGTCTCTGTGAGTTTTCTGCAGCAGAGGTGAGCTGATTGGACTGACCAGGGTAACCTCACAGTGGGGCTTATTTTGAATACAGAAAATATCAGAGGAGGTTCTTCATAAATTCTTTTGAAGTGTCCATCTGTAAAGCAGCAGGTGACCCCCTGTTGAAAGGTTGGACAAAGAATCTGAGAGTGCTGGAGAGTTTTCTGAATTCATCTGAGTGACCATTCCTTCTGTCCTCTTTCTCCTCTTTTCAAACATTCTTGGAATTTTTTGCTTTTTCTTGATGATTTAACACAGTCAGATTTACAATGGACTGTTTTCTTCTCATCAAAACCTGGTGCCTACATTACCCACAGTTCAGCTCGACTCAATTTATGTGACAGTGCCGTTATGCTAGCAGTGGCTAATGAAACCTCAAACAGAGATGAGGGGTTGCATCCAGAGGGCAACCACAGACCCATGAAAAGTCACAAGAGTGATCATTTTAACCCAAACTACGACCTTTACCAAACTTTTTTGTTCATAAACCTACGGTTACGATCTCCTAAATTAGCTCATACCAATGAGACCAAACACAATTAGACAAGCCAAGAGTTGCAAAAAAAAACCAAACACGTTTTTTATTCAGAAAGGTAAACAATCAATGTGACCAACTCAAAACCTAAAGAACCTAAGAGAACCTAGCTAAATTAAACCCCCTCCCAAACTAACTACATACTGGTGGGACAGCCAAAAAGAACAAAAGAAAGGGAGCCACTACTGTTCAGCCCACATGGGGCCGGCGGAACAGGGTCCTCCCCTCTTCCTTAACATAAAGCAACTAAAGCCTAAACAACAGAAATAAAGCCGCGAAAACTGAACTACTGGACCCACGAGAAACACAAAAGAGAAGAAAAAACAAAAGTAACTACATCAGGTCACACCAAGATCTCTACTACTGCAGCAGCTCTGGCTGCTGCCAGAATGAGGGAAGAGAGTGAGCTGCAGTCCCCTCCCCCATCTTTACAGGTACTCTAATTGCTGAGCAGCCACACCTGTTGGGAAGGAGGCAGACAGAGTGAGAAAGGGATCAGGCCGATCGGCAAGGGAGGGCATGTAACACCTACCCAGATTTGAACCAAAGTGCTGTCACATTATAAAACACAAGTTTGTACAACAACAGTGCGTGCAAATCTCCCAAGAGTTTTGTAAATCTTGGGTTCCTTATAGTCATGACCTAGATAAGGAGTGGGCTGCAGAGGTCTGGTAACCTCACTTACTCCACTCCTTCCTCAAGCCCCTCACTTCACAAAACCACTTTTGCATTTTTCATTTTCAAACTGCCCCAACCGATGCCGACTCAAGTTACATCACTTGAGGCCATTTATCAAACCTCACATATCTCTTTCTGGAGCAACATAAAGGCTTTTTTACGGTAGTGGTGGTATTGATTCTGAATGAGTCGCAACAACCAGCAAGGACACTGAACATTTTGTTAGTTTATTACAACTGTATAACCTCGTTCAAAATCTTGGAATCATTAACTTCCAACTTGACAAAAACAAACGCTAGCAGACTTACCGACACAATGGATGATGTATACTTACTCCTCAACCACTTCCCACCTCTTGTCATCGCCTGAAACCACCATGTCCGCATTGTCCCTGGAGTCATAGTCCTGGTCAGAACAGCTGGAAGTCACCTTGGCACCGTATTCCAGGTTGTCAAACTGGACTTTGCTGGGGCACCCGTATAGCTCAATTGGTAGTTTGTGCCCCATGTGCTGAGGCTGTTGGTCCTCTGCAGAGGCCGCTGGTTCGACTTCGACTTTGCTGCGTGTCATCCCCTCTCTCTCTACCCCCTTTCCTGTCATGTCTTCAGCTGTCCCTATCAAAATAAAGGCAAAAGCCCAAAAAATAATCGAGCCAATCATCATGATTATTATAAATCATAATCATTGCCAGTGATTGCTCAATAGCTGAGGTTGGGTACAACTTTGGGGATTCATGGTCAAGGTTAAAGAAAGTTACACTTGATTCTCATATCAAAGTCAGACTACCATTCAGCCCATTTAATGATGGACTTATAGATATTTTATTGTGTCGTTAATTTTGTCTGTCAGAGCCACATAATTGCCAAATCTGTTACCAAATGATGGTTAAAAACTGGTCTGATGTTTATCTGATGATGAGGTAGTTTGAATGACATAATGGATCTGGGTTCTACTGTGTTGCCTTAAACAAAAAAGTTTCAAACAACATTATTTTATCTGGGTTATAAATAGTTCACTAACATGTTACAATTCTGCCATGTCTTGCTTATTAAACAGATTTATGTACTTAAATTCACACAGGAGCATATGAGTGATGGAAAAAATGAGGAACTCACCTATTAAATTCGCACATATCTTAAATAAAAACGCACACACACACACACAGACACACAGTCACACACACACACACCTCCTCTCCCTTCACAACTGGGCCGCCTGGGTCTGTGCACTTTGAATTTGTGTCCAGATGGACTGAAACCAAAGCGTGTTAGACACACTGGGATGCTCTGTGTGGCAGCAGGCTAAGACACACCATGTACTCAAGATGTTGTGGGTTTGACTCCAGCTTTTGGCATTTGTCGTCCAACTTGTCTCATCCTTGTTCTTCCCAATTTCCTTTTCTCTTTATCTCCGTTTCCCCCTTCTCTGTCCTCATTTTTTTTTCAGCTCTTCTCTTTCATTTCAAAGTGCTTCACTGGCATCAGACTCGTCTTCCACTGCCAGAGCCTCTTGTCTCACATTGCCTCTCTCACCCTCTGTGTGTGTTAAACCACAATCCTGTTAATCCCACTAGTAATGGTGTGTATTGGGAGAGGTATCAAACATGACCACTGGGGTTGGTTCTTTGGCCGAGTTATAGCCATGAAAAACAAGGATTCGACACCAGATGTCTGACGGCTTTTCA
>JAJHUR010135820.1:308477-322002 GCA_027495735.1 Lutjanus campechanus | reverse complement strand
TGGTATTTCTCCTCCTCTATACATAAAGTTACTACACTGCAGCTGAATAAGAGGAGGAAGTTAGGGAGTTAGTGCTCACATTATGTTTTATTGCACAGTGTCATGGTTCATTAGTCAGCAGTGTGCAAACTATTAGAGCAGCATTAGATAAACATTTGAGAATTACCACAGACACTGAACACACCCTCACTGCATCAGGCAGCCTTGTTTCAGTGACTAATAAACCAAAGTTATTATTAGGTCCCATGCATGTGTGATTTAAGCATTAAATAATAGAGTAAATGTATCCTGAGCCTGTACAGAGAGAGTGAAGCTTCACATGATGTCAGCTCTCCTCACTGACGCTGCACATCATCAGATGATATCACGCTGCTGCCTGAGCACAGATTAGCTGTCTGACATTTAGACTGACAATGGCATTTACTCAAGTTCAATAAACAAAGCATGCTTAACATGGGCTCACCCACAGCGCGTGTGCGCACACACACACACACACACACACACACACACACAGTGGGGATCTCAGTGGCCTGCTTGTTACTGCAGTGATATCGACTCAGCCACCTTGTCCAGGCAATGGATGAATAGCATCTCTGTGTGTGTGTGTGTGTGTGTGTGTGTGTGTCTGTGTGTGTGTGTCAGTACTTGGCTCTTCTACCAAAGTTTATATAGTGTGTTCAGTGTGGTAACTGTGTAATCTGACAGTAGAGTAAAAGTGTACTCAGCATTAAACCACTATAAGAATATGAAAAGTAGAGCTGCAATTACTCATTGATGAATCAATTATTATCTTATTATACTATTTTGATTATTCATTCATTAGTTTGAGTCATTTTTGTAACAGAAAAAGTCAAAATTCTCTGATTTCAGCTTCTAAGATGTGAATATTTTCTGGTTTCTTTACTCCTCTCTGACAGTAAACTGAATATCTTTGGCTTGTGGACGAAACAAAGACATCTGAGGACGTCATCTTGAGCTTAAGAAATACTGATACATTTTTCAATATTTTCTGACATATTTTCTGACAAACTAATCAATTAATCAAGAAAATGACCTGGTTACTCAAGATAATTCACACACCTCGTTGTGAGCAGTTTCATGTGGGAACCAGTTTGTACATAGTTCCTACATCCAGTAGATTCTACTGCAGGAAGAAGTAGTTCCAGTCAGTTCTACCATAGAGAGAAAGTAGTTCCTACATGAAACTGCTCACAACGAGGTGTGTGGAAAAATATTAAAATAAGACTCACCACTACAACCACTCTCATCTCAGGAGTGAAATGTATAAATATTAGTATCTTCAAATGCTCAGAAACTTCCCGCAGCCACTGATATAATTTGTTACTTGGAACATCACAAGCGTACCAGAATATAATAATACATGTTGTAAATAAATAATGATAATAACAATAACATAAGGAATAACTGTAAAAGGTTCAGTTTCATTTGACATCATTATCAGACTGAGGATTTGATCATGTTTGTCCCCCGTATTCAAAAGCGCCGCGGTCACGGAGGTGTGTCTGCTCGCTTTGTTCTTTCATCACCGGATGGGAAGTGCTGAGAACACGCAGGTAAAGGGGCTGGAGCAGACGGAGAGTAAGGGGAGGGCGAGTGGAAAGGGGGTGTGTGCCCCTGAGCCAGTTTTGTTTTGGTTTGATGCAGACCAGAGCTGCATTTTGCAGAGGTCAGGATTAATAAGTAGAAAAAATAACCTGATATAAATACATAAAACTGACACATATCCAATGATCTGCCTGCAGCTACTTGGCTCAACAAGAAAACTTGAAAGTCATTTTTCTCACTTGTGCACTCTGAGAAGTTACTGCCTTTTTCCTTTGTAGGTCAGAGGAAAATATGTACTTTTGATTTTTGGGCACACTGTCCCTTTAGGAACCTATTTAATATTAGACAAATAAGACTTTGTCTCCAACTCTCACTTAATTTAATCCAAATAATAAGACTTTGATCAAACTTTAATATACATGATTGTTAAAATATTTCTAATCTTTTGATATATATATTTTTTAATTCCAGCAGTTTTGGAGGAAGTATTTAGGTTCTAAAATTACCCAACACAAACAATATAATATTAATAATTTAAAGGTCTTACATTACAATCAACTGCAAAAGCAGCACTAGTAGTCTTAAAAAAAACTTTATGTTGAGAAAACTCATTACAACAAAGGAATATACACAACTGGCTCTTCACTGTGTGGGCTAAACTTAGAGCAACACTGCCCCCTGCTGGCTGTGCTGCGTCATAGAAACACAGGCAGTCTGACTCAGAGAAAAAGTTCAGTATTTTCTTTCCAATAAAGGTCAGATAAATGTTTACAGAGGGGAGGAATTTAATTCAGTGCTGTTTGAAGTTCAGACAGATTCTCATCATGTTGGTCAGGACAGTTCTGCTCACACCTGACATTTCTGAGGACTGTTCATATCTCCTCCAGTCTGCACAGCACAATCTGATAGCAAACAGAGCTGACAGCTGAGTTATGAAGACGCACGCCGATACACACACAGTGATGATAACAACAGACGTCACATGTGTTCTGTCTTTCAGACAGCTCAGTCATGGAATGTGCCTCCCAGTTATGACTAAAGAGACGCCACAAACCAACCAGATCAGCTTTGTGCTGCTGTGCTGACACTGTCTCAGCCAGGCTGGACCACGTCTCAAAATATGAGTCTGTTCAGCTGTTTGTTCAGAAAACACATGATCTGAATCACATGTGAGGGAAAAAAGAGGCTCAAGTCTAAAGGCCAGAAATAAAAAGCCTTTTTCCCTCACAGCAAAATGGAAAATTAGTAAGAACAGGGTTAAAGGACAGGTTCACAGTTTTCTTTTTAAATTCTGATTTATAGGGATAATTCACCCCAAAATCCAAAAGTTATATTTTCCTTCCTACCTGTAGTGCAGAGTTTTGGAGATATCGGCCTTCTGAGATGTCAGCCTTCTCTCCAGTACAATGGCACTAAATGGCACTGGTCCTGTGGCATTAAAAGAACTAGGGCTAGGTACCATTCAGATTTCCCAAATCACTTTGATACGATTCACTAGATTTCAGTTTGATATTGATATTGATTCAGTTGGGGATATTTCAGTTACAGTACCAATTTTGCTTGGATATGAGAGAAATTCTCAGAGAACTAATGCAGTGAATCATACACATACTGTATACTCTAACCTGATGTATTATTAAAAATATTAGTGTTTACATTAATTAGCCCCAAAACAGCCACATTAACAGCATTTTTTTAACAGTACAGGACTGGTGCCATGTATTCTGATTATATTGGAGAAAAGTCAGACTTCTCTACAGCTGATGTCTCCAAAACTGTAACTCACACCAAAACTATCTAGATGGATAAACAGCACTACACATTAGAAACAATATTCACATGTCCATATGTACATTGAAGCAGGTTTTGCTTCCTTGTGTTCATACAGACATTTAGAGATCAGTGATGGAGACAAACTCCACAGACTTTGTTTAGTGCAAAATGTTTTCAATAGTTTATATGAAGTTAATATGAGCTGTCAGCAGTCTGAGTTAATCACATCGACTGGTTTGTTTCCAAAGTTTCAGTCTTTTTACTGCAAAACTCTCCTCTGTGTTTCTCTGGACTGTTTCCTCACTGAGCTGAAGGGCAGTCACACAAACAGGGAGATTTGTAATAAACTGGCTGCAACTGTGGAAGATAATCAACTCCAGTTAATTAACTCAGACAGCTGAAGCCTCATATGAACGTCAGATAAACTGTGGAATGTAGTTTTGCACAAAACAAGCAGTGTGGATTCTTGTCTACCATCTATTACATTAGGAGACCTTTAGGAAAGTGTTTCCAGTGTGAACAGAAGAAACAGCAGCAAGCAGAAGCTGAATGTGCACATGGACTCCTGACAATTGTTTCTAAAGGAGAATTATGTATCAGGGGTGGAAGAAGGAAGAATTCATTCATACAAATGGATATGATGAGCAATAAACTTAGCTTGATTAAACCAAAAAATGCCATTTATCATTCAAGAAAAGTAGACTCAGGGGTGGAAGTAACAAAAAGTAACTGATGATGAAAATGCATGTGAACTGAAGAATAAAGGAGTAAAAATGGATGTGAAATTAAAACTTGAGTAATAAATTATCAAGTGGTTTGATTAAAGCTCCAGTAGGCAACATTGTTTTGGTATAATTGAGAAATAATTTCATAAAAACCTTTAAGCATATTGTAAATCAGGTGTTCTGAGAGAGAGCTGCACTGCTGCACCTCCTCTATGTCTCTAATTTCAGCATTTAGAGAATCTGTGCCAGGACGATAGACTTGACCGATCACAGGTCTTTTAGGACCTGGGCGACTCCTCCTACTAGAGCAGCTGCGCGTTCACGTTACTTCAGTCAGACCCTGAATCAATGACAGAAACTACTGCAGGAAAAGTTGCTATAAAACAGCACTATAATAAAGCAACATGCTCAACCCAGGAGTTTGTCAGCTCACTCAGTTAGTCACCTTTAGTTGTATTCATTCACTTGTATCGCAGAGCTTTGTCGAGTGCTGAGACGACCGGGCGGAGCCGACAGACAGAGCCGACAGTCAGCTGCTGTGAGCCGGTGAGCTCTTCAGAGGAGGGTCTGCAGCAGACTGGCGCGTCTGGAGGAAAAAACCACGGGAGTTGCTGTGATGCCGGCTATTTTACTGTCAGGAGAGGAGCTCAGAGTGTATATTTCAAACTTTTGTGATTAAAAAGAGGATTTATCTTCACTCCTGCTTCAACCTTCTGCAGCAACGACGAAGAAATCACAGAGCCGCGGACCGGCCAGACCAGAGCTCATCATTTGTTTTTGAAACTTTTGAGATGAAAAAGTGGATTTATTTTTACTCCGGCCTCTCAGCCCCTCTGCAGCAGCAGTTCATGAAACAATTGCGGATGTTCTGACCAGCCAGATGAGAGCTCAGAGTCTGTTTCTTAAACTTTTGGGATTAAAAAGTGGATTTATCTTCATGTTTGCTTGTAAACCTGTGTGCAGCAGCACCATGGAGGAATCAACCGCACCGTTTACATGGTGAGTAAATGACACTGTGCTTTTGTACTGACGTTTTAGGCCGCGCGAGTCAAACCGTGTTGCCGCTAAGTTGAATTTTCATGACCGCGTATATCGCAGAGAGCCCCACCCGACATGAACCTGGAGCCCGACTCCTCTCCAAGCAGGCTGCAGTCATGTGGCGCTGACCGCGGCCCCGAGCCTCCTTTCTGTCCCCCTCTAACAAGCGGGTGTTGTGATACTGAACTCGTGTGAGCAGGAGAGCAGAGAGAAAGACGTTTTTAAAAGTCTCTTTATGTTCAGCTCTCTGTACTTTTATATCTTCACACTGAATCTTCATGGTTTTAAATGTAGTTTCTCTCCTCTGTCGGTGTTTTTTACTGTCAGGTGTCTGTTTTATTACACACAGTTGATGTCTGTCGGTCTGTGCTCGCTCACGAGCCTCGTTAGACTTGTGCTCATGAAGCGCGTGCTGCTCATCTAGTGGGAGGGGCTGAGGACACAGAAAACCAAACCTAACTCAAATATCAACAGTTTTCAGGCTTTCTACCTACTGCAGCTTTAATTTAAAACCAATTAGATTAAAATTGTTGTGTTGTGAAGAAAACAGAGCCACCCTTCATCATTTACAACAAAAAAAAAATCAAAAATCATTATCATTTCAGACAAATGGCCTCAAGGATAGAAGTAACAAAAAGTAATTTAAAAAAATACAGAAGTGATGAAAATGTTCACAAAATAATAATAGAAGTGATGGTTGAAAAATAGAGTGATTGACATTTTATTTGAAACAGTGATAATCTACTGACATTCTGACATTGTTTAGAATAAGTAATTTTTGTTACTTTCAGTCAAAATATCAAACCACAGCCACTGATCGAGTTTTTGACTCTGAACTTGGAAAGGAAGGAAGGAAGCCTGGCATTTCCAAACAAAACCTCACACATGGTGATACTATTAAATCTCTATAAGGAGCAGTTTCTGGTGCGCAGACTTAATTTTGTACTCCAGTAGTATGTGAGACAGAAGTTAACAAGACCATCCACAAGAAGATCGTCTATTTCACTGTAATTATTCTTAACGGCTGCCACCGGGTCAGATTCTCCTTGAAATCACACGAAACAAGCATGTGTTCACATTTTCCCTGAGAGAGTTACAGTGAGGAGTATGTTAGAGAAAAGCAGGAAACACTACTGCTTTTGTCCACAGGGGGCTCCAAAGTCAAAACAATAAGAAAGTTCCTTGTAGTAGCTTTAAAGTGATATTCCACTTTGCGAGATTAACCCACTCAGTATGTACTCACCACCATGTCGATGTGATGGTGGATGAAAATCTTCAATTTCCAAAACAGTCCTGGAGTTTTAGGAGAAACAGGGTAGCAGCCTCATCCAGTACAATGGCAGTGAATGGTGACCACGGATAAAACGTTAAAAATAGAACACAAAACAAACACAAAATGTCTCCATTCTGCTTGTGTGGTGTAATCCAAGTGTCTGCAAGCTGCGACATTAAGCATTAACCACAAAGGGGCGGAGGTTTAGCTCAGTTGGTAGAGCGTCCGTCCCATGTATGGAGGCTATCAGTCCTCTGCAGTGGCCGCTGGTTCGACTCCCGCCTTCGGCCCTTTACTGCGCTCATCCCCTCTCTCTTCACCCCCCTTTCCTGTCTATCTTCAGCTATGCTATCAAATAAAGGCACAAAAGCTCAAAAATATAACTTTAAAAAAATAAATAAATAAATAACTGCAAAAAACGCCATTTACGCCATGTTTTTAGCTGAAATATCATTCAGCTATTGACATTTCTGCTAAAAACATGGTGTAAATGGCGTCTTTTGCGGTGAATTTTTAATGTTGTGGTCACTTGGATTGCTCGCGGTCACTTGGATTACACCACACAAGCAGGATGGAGACATTTTGTGTTTGTTTTGTGTTCTTTTTTTAACGTTTTATCCGTGGTCACCGTTCACTGCCATTGTACTGAATGAGGCTGCTACCCTGTTTCTCCTAAAACTCCAGGATTGTTTTGTGAACTGAAGACCTTCACCCATCATCACATCGGCATAGTGGTGAGTACATACTGAATAGGTTATCATGGAAAGTGGAGTATCCTTTTAAAAAGGAAACAATATAAAGAACCACGAGTCCAAACTTCTCATTTCAAACATCGTCCTTTATCTAGAACATTCTGGTATTTATCTAGAACATTTTATTTATCTAGAACATTCTGGTATTTATCTAGAACATTTTATTTATCTAGAACATTCTGGTATTTATCTAGAACATTTTGTAATTTATTTAAAACATTTTCTTACATATTTATAAGATGTATGTATTGAGAGCATTTTGTTATTTATTTAGAACATTTTATTTAATTAGAACATTTGGTTATACATTTAGAACATGTTATATATTGAGAACAGTACAGGCAACCAGGTGGCTTTACAACAATATAATGGATATCCTGCGTTTATAACAAACCACATTTCATGTAAATTGATTCAGAATTAAGTGAGTTATTGTTGATTTTGTACCAAAGCCTGCAGCTCTCAATACACACTGTATTTGTTTACTAGCTGATCTTGACCTCTCCAATATGGCGACTATGCAGACGCATGATGGTGACTTACAGCAGCAGCTAATGAGATACAGTCAAGATGGCAGCAAAGTTAACAAAACAGGGATTTATTCATCTCATATGGTGCCTAACTTTAGTTGATCATAACATACGTACCTGGTATGGAATCTACCCGCAGGTGCTCCAGTTTAAGTTCAAATGAAACCTTTCTATGGATGTCAGTTTTTGAGACACGACAAAGGGCAGAATGAGGAGTCAGCAGTCTGTATAAAACAGAGCTGTCAATAAAATAGGTTTTTAAGGTTTTTTAAAAATTGTGAATCACTGCAACCACATAGAGATCTTTGAGTAAACAGTCATAAATACACACAAAAATATTAGACTGATGGGTCCAAGTAGTGTGTGAGATTAGCTGCAGACGAGCTCCAGGAAAAGACACACACACACACACACACACACACACACACACACACACACACACACAACCCACATGCATAATATATCTGCCAAACTAGGACAAACCTCAGAGTAACAGGGAGGTCAAAGGGTTAGAACCATTTCTATTAACATGTACCCCGAGCCACGTTCTTTATCCAGTAAATCAACACTTTTTCAAGAACAAATAAAGTCATGAAATCAAAGGAGGCTCCTTTAGATAAAAGCTGAATGAGAGCCGGTGTGTTTCCTGAGCTCTCACTCAGCTCAGCGTGCGGTCACATCGTTTCTTTGACTCAAATCCCTGCTGGAAACACTAACAAAGGCCTCTGTTTGACATTTCCCTTCTCATTAGTGCAGATCTGTTAACAGCACAAGCAGACTGATATGCATTAGAAGCTGGAGTGCTGAATTAAAGCCGCCCCTCACACACACACACACACACATAGCCTTACACACACTGCTAATTAAAGCAGGAATACAATACAAGTCTGTGGGGTAAAATCTCAGTCCTGCTTCTTAATTAAAATCTCACAGATGGATTTTGGTATCAGCTGGGTGAGGGGGGATACACACCTGCAAATCTACACACACACACACACAGATGCAAACACCTTAAGTAAAGTGACTAAAAATAGCCGTGTCCTTTGCTTTCCTAACTTTCCCTCTCCGTCCTTTGTCTCCTGACATTTTGAAGCCAGTCGTCATCTAAAGAGGATATGGGAATTTTCATTACGCCGCGATTAGCTGCCGGGCTTACAGTGTGAAATAATATTGACAGCTCTTACTCCCACCGAGCTGAGCGCTGACTTCCAGCTGACAAGCCTGGATATCTCGATAATCCTCCCAGGAAGCCCTTTTTCCTCCCCAATATGAGCTGCGGGTGGCCCTGTGGGAGCGGCCCCTCTCCATGCTTCACTTTATTAAAGCTAATCTCTGTGAAGATGACTGCAGGACACACAAACACGTCTCCAGGCTCGCAGGGAGGAGGAGGAGGAGGAGGAGGAGGAGGAGGAGGAGGGGAGCGTGTGTGTGTGTGTCGGATTTAATGTCAGTGTGTGTGGATGTAAAATTGCACTTACTGATTCTTGGTCAGCTTTTCTGGATGCCAGGGCCTCGTTCTTGGCTTCAAACTCGGCCTGGATGTTGTCTCTGCGTCTCATCACAGCCTGGGACAGAACAGACCAAAGGGTTGCTTTAATACGTCCCCAGAACGACTGATCAGTGAGCATTTGGAAGAGTCATTCCACAGATTTTGTGAATTTTTACACACGTCTCCACTAACAGCTGTTAAAAGTATCCTAACATCTGTGTGGGCGGTGCTGGAGAGGAATCGACTTAAAGAAATGCTGCTGGCTGGACTTTCTGTAAATCTCATTCAGGGTTCTCACCCTTTTAAGGAAAGATTTCTAGGAAAATTCTGTGTGGTTTTTGCCACCTCTGTTGATGACAATAAATATCAATTATCAAGAAAGTAGACACCAAGGAACTGTTTTAATAACCAAGGCTTTCACACTGAGATCTGAGGCCATAAGATACATAAAAAGCTAAATGATGCTGATGACAGTTACTCCTGATGGAGAACTAACGTCAGCGTCAGTGTGCTTCAACGTCAGTGAGGCTGCTGGAGTTGAGTCATAACATTTCTGTACAGCAGCATCATCTCTGACTAAATGTCAGTCTAGCTCCTGTTTCCCAGAGCCTCCTCAGAGTAACGTGCATCGTAAGCTGTACCTGAAGATCTCCCTTTAGCTTATGGGCTGTTTCCCAGAGTCCTCTTAGCTCAGGTAAACCTTCTGAAAGGTTTAACTTTAGAAGGCGGTCTGAAGAACTCGTAAACTGTCTCTTAGTGATGCTCTCTGTTCATCCTGTCAAAGTTTTAACTTTATTAGACCAACATTGTGATTTTCAACACAACAGTTGCAGTACAGTTAACATCAAGGCTACTTGTGCAAATTATAGTTTAAAATTAACTTAATGAAAATTAGTTATGAAAACGACGTTTCTATGCAAAATGTAAAATTTAACCACAAAAGACGCCATTTACGGCATGTTTTTAACCGAAATGTCAACTGTAGCATGTAGCTGGTAGGATGTTAACATGGCGTCGATATCGCAAGACTTCGTATATATCTTAATGGACGCCTGTGTGGAAGTCTCACAAGATCGACGCCATGTTTACATCCTACCAGCTACATGCTACAGTTGACATTTCTGCTAAAAACATGGCGTAAATGGCGTCTTTTGCAGTTAATTTTTAATGTTGCGGCTCGCGGACACTTGGATTACACCACACAAGCAGGATGGAGACATTTTGTGTTTGTTTTGTGTGCTATTTTTAACGTTTTATCTGTGGTCACCATTCACTGCCATGGTACTGGATGAGGCTGCTACCCTGTTTCTCCTAAAACTCCAGGATTGTTTTGTGAACTGAAGACCTTCACCCATCATCACATCGGCATAGTGGTGAGTACATACTGAGAGGTTTATTCTGGGAAAGTGGAATATTGCTTTAATCTACACTCCTAACACTCAAACTATTTTTCTACGTAATGGAGCTAACTGAGGATATGGCTTCTCTGACTGTGTGGTTGGTCTATAGTAGCCTGAACCCCCTACTGACCCTGAGTGCTGAACACTGCCACATACGCACGTGTATGCACGCACACACACATGCAACATGGGAATGCTGTTACAGGTCTACAACAAATTTATACTAGACCTTTTGTTTGTATGAGAACAAAATTGTTCACCCATTTGGCTCTATCATTTATTTCAACAAGTCTCAGACTGTATCTTATATGTCCCAATTCATACTCTGTTTTATATTTTGTAGTCTATAGATTTATTGGAACTATCACAAGGTCTCATCTGGACTCTTAAATAGATTAAGCAGATGATTTTTGTAGGTATAGCTTCATTTGCTGTAATAGTACACTGAGATAAAATGAATATGGCAACACTTTTTGTATTAAAACGTAATTTATGAAACGTTACAAGTGATTCGATGCAGTGAAAGACAGCTCACAGATCACAATGAACCTCAGCAGCTCTTCCTTAAGAGCAGCTGCTGAGGGACAGTCTGTGAAACACTCGTAGGAAAAGAAGTTCCTTTGCTCAGGTATACCTGAGAAACCTTCAGAGAACACTAAGGTACATCGAAACTCAGAAACACAGCCCATATCAACAGTTGTCTGTTGACAGGTTTTGATGTTTACAGACAACACCGAGCTTAACACTATGATATCAGCAGTGTCTGGCCACTGGTATCTAAATGATCTGCTTGGAAGCCTTGACGTCTACATTTAATTAAAAAAATTAATCGCTAGGAGTTCACTTGGCTCATTACAAGGTTTAATAGCCAAAATTTAGATTTTTTAAAATGTATTTTCCAGCAAAATTGAAGAGTCTCAGTTAACCTATTAGCGCTCTCCTCTGTTCTGCTGTGAGTTGGGGGGGGGGGAGCTGAGAGCAGCGAGGTCTGGACTCACCTTCAGGGTCTCAGCACAGAGGACGTACTCATGCAGGCCGGGGATGAGGACCTCAGACAGATACTGGATCTGGTCTTCTGTTTCTTTACTACACCGCTCCACGCAGCCGGCCACGCCCTTCAGCGGCTCCCCCAGGTCCTCCTCTGACTCCGCCCACTGGGTGTAGGTGGGACTGTACTGCTTCAGCTCGTCCAGATACTCTGGAAGCACAGAGGACACAGTTCAACAGAAGCCCCACCGATGGACTCGCAGTCAATGAATTGTTTGTTCAGTATCATTGTCTTTATCCTTTACAGTCAGAGGGGCCTGAACATGTGATGCCTGTAAATAAAAAATGAATAATCCCAGAAGTGACAAGGAACCAATGAGAGAGAAGTTAAAACAGGACTAATGTGTGATATAAGTTTGTTTATGTTAAAAGCTCTGAAAAGACATTTTCTCATTTATCTTGTTACTATGAGTCATGAGATCTACATGAACACGCTGTTCTTCACCAAAATATTTGGTGCCACAAATAAGAGAGCTCCTAGGGATGTTTCTGCCATTCCATGTCAGTGAAACGCAAAATTTAATTTAGTCTAGTCGACAAGTCGAACAGTAAGAAAACACTCAGAAAGCCAAACACTGTCCGAAGAAATACTGTGTGTATTAAGAACAATCTGAAGCTGTTAATCACAGTCTACAATCACCAAATCGTATCTAAATGTTGAATTAAAATCTGGTGTGACAGCTGTTGGCTTGTTTGGTCTCTGCCGTTCAAATCTGATGAAAGCACACCCACACAGTCCTGATGAAGCAGGTCAGCTGAGTGTTTAAGATGTTTTAAACGTTTATTTAGTCACAACTGAGGTCTAAAATTTACTTTTTCTTCCACCAGCAAATATCAATGACCAATTTTTACCATCCACATTCATATTTTACCAGAACTTAGCTGGTGGCTGGTGAACATTTTGGTCCCTGGTCACAACAATGGATTCTTATAACATTGCTGGGCTAGTGATGGACAATGAAAAACAGAATACAACAATAAATATACAACACTACATACAACACTGTAAAGTTTTGTTACTGCATCTTGCATGATTGTGATGCTATCATAGCAACAACATCTGTCCACAGACAGACAGACCAGCATACCTCTCTGTTCCTTGATGATCCTCTGGGTGACTTTGTCCACGGAGCAGATCTTGTTACTGAAGTCGTCCACGTACTCTTGCATCTGAGTGAACTCCTCCGGCCGGCTCCTCAGGCCTCGTACCGAGTTGGCCACCGCCCTCACCGTCTCCCCCATCCTGCTCAGGAAGCCTGGACCCTGTTTCCTGTGAGATGATAACTCCTGCAGGACACCAGACACACAGAAGAGGGATTTAATACAACTGTGCATCATCACGGATACAGTTACTGAATGGGCATACTGCGATAAATGCATTAACTTGTTTTGAAAAAACATACATGTAAAATAAAACTTAACTCCTGTGATGGGATGTTTTGGGCCTCTGTGTATGTGTGTGTGTGGGGTGGGGGGGTGGGGGTCTGCAGCATCCCACCTAAGGGAGCCGGTGAGTCTCCAGCTCGTTCATATTATCTTTCCAAGGTCTATTTGTAAACTACAAACCAGTGACATCATGATGAGATCAAGAGTAGTCTACAATAGCTTAACTGTGACTTCATCTGTGAGGTCACAGAAAAACAATCATTCCTCAGAACCAGTGACATCATCAGAGTCCATGATGATAGCTTGAGTCTTACATAATCTGTGAGGTCAGAACCAGTGACATCATCAGAGTCCATGATTATATCTTAGAATAGAATAGAATAGAATAGAAATACTTTATTAATCCCCAAGGGGAAATTCATTTGTCTGTAGTAGTCTCATCTATTAGTATAAGAATTATAGAGTCTGATGGCAGTTGGTATGAAAGATCTTCTGTATCTCTCTGTCCTACAACGAAGAGAGAGGAGCCTTCCACCACCATTATTT
>JAJHUR010135820.1:287410-298288 GCA_027495735.1 Lutjanus campechanus | reverse complement strand
CTCATACTCACTGGAGTCGAACTCGCTCCGCGTGGTCTGGAGAGACAAGTTGTGAGAATTTTTAGCCTGTAAGGTCATTTTGCCACGCTGCATGCATACAGACATGTAGAGTAACAGCTCCTCACCTTGGTCACCACTCTGTACATTATGAAGGTCTCGATGGCAGTGACATGGCTCTCTGGGTTATCCACAGTGATGAAGAGGTCTTTGGTGTTGGCGTCCTGCTGCTGCTCCTCCTCATCCTCCTCCAGTCTGTACTGGTTGACCATGGAGCTGGGAGAGTTGGGCATGGGACTTTCATCTGTCAGGGATGTGTTCTGGACCAATGAGATGATGCAACTGTTATCCCACAGTGATGTTCACAGAAAACACAAGCTCCACAATATGAAGGCAGACTGTCAGAGGTGTCTGCTGTCATCACCAATGTATCATTCACAAACCACAGTGATACTTTTAAACTGCAATTTTAATCCTCTAAACAATACAGAACAAGTTTGCACGAGCTTTAAAATTAGGCTATGCTGCGTGAGCTGCTACTTATAGTTAACTGATATGCAGCTACAGTGTGAAGTTATTCACCGACAAACTGTACACACACACACACACACAAACACACAACCTTTGCACTCATTTAACCTATTCTTTAAAGGAGTTTGCTACTTATATAGGCAAACACAGCTCAGCAATAAGGGCTGCCAGCTTGTCCAGGACAAGTAAAATGCCATGTAAGTAAGTAAGCTGCTAGATTTACTTGTTCAAGCAAGTAGTAAAGAAGAATGAAAGTATTAAACTGTTTTGATAGTTAGATAGTATTGATTAATTGCTTATGGCTGCAGTGTCACTGTAGTTGTATTTCCTTTTTCTTAAAAATACACTGCCTGACCAAAAAGCACCTGGATTCACCACCTGGATTTAACTAATCAAACAGGTAAGATCCTTCCATTGGATAATTACTGCAGTGATTAATATGTTTCAGCTGATGACAAGTTATTTAACCCTAATGATGCAGTGAGCAGCTTCTCACTTCAACAACCATGACATGAAACTACTAAAACTGGGTTAAGAACTGTCAAACACATGATTAAAACCTGGAAGATAGTGGTGAACCATCATCTTCAAGGAAGAAATGTGGTTGGAAAAAAAATCTTGAATGATGGTGATCAGAGATCACTTAAACATTCGGCAAAATCAAATCATAAAAAATCAACACTAGAACTCACTGCTATGTTGAATAGCTAAAGCAAGAACAAACAATGTGAAGAGAGCTCAAGGGATTGGGACTAAACAGCTGTGTAGACGCAGAAAGAAAACCACTTTTTCTTCCCTGATGACACAGACATATTCCAAGATGACAATGTCAGGATTCATTGGGCTCAAATAGTGAAAGAGTGGTTCAGGGAGCATGAGACATCATTTTCACACATGGATTGTCCACCATAGAGTCCAGACCTGAACCCCACTGAGAGTCTTTGGGATGTGCTGGAGAAGACTTTACGCAGCGGTCCGACTCTCTCATCATCAATACAAGATCTTGGTGAAAAATTAATGCAACTCTGGACAGAAATAAATGTTGTGACACTGCATAAGCTTACTGAAGTGATGCCATGGCTAATGTGTGTCGTAATCAAAGCTGAAGGAGGTCCAACAAAATATTAGAGTGTATGAATTTTCTTTTTGGCCTGGCAGTGTATATGTATGTATACAGTCAAGTTTGAGCTTTGAATTTTAATTTCAGCCCTGTAACCTACCGAGAGCAATAAGCCTGTGCTCTAACAGATGGAAAGTGGTCTAGCTACTGGAAATGACGTGAATTATACACTGTATAGGCCTAACGTGGCGATGAAGTTTCACACTATCATAGACTTTTTTTAAATCCTTTTTTCCTCCATATATCCATCCAACTGTGCAGTTGTTAGAACATCTGCTGAACAGTTGTTCCCACAATGATTATCTCCTAAATTGGCCTTTCATTGCATGGAAAGACATAACTGGACAACTTATAGGCAACATTTTAAGGAGAATAACTGCTCTGACTTTCAGAAGTTTGGATTTTTAACAGTGATACATATTTACAACATTATATTTGACTACTAACTCTGGGAGCCATCTGGGGCCTGTGGGCGCATTTTCAATTTGCAAACCTATCCAGATGGTGTGTGGGGTAAGAACTTGATAGAGGCTAAATATGCTCAGTAAAAAAGTTGGACTGGATTAGTCCCCAATTAGTCCATCCCCTCTCTTACAGACAGACTGTACTGTACATTCAGTCATAAAGAGTGAAACTGTTGCTGTTCTCAGTTTACAGCAGTGAGATCAACAGGAAAATCAGCTCGGATTCCAAGATTATAGATGAACATTCTAAGAAAGTGAGACTGAAGAGGTCAGCAGTGACAACACTGATTCTACCAGAGGAATGATCATGCATTTTATATATTATATACACTGGTGGAAAGAGTACTACAACTGTAACTCTGTTACATTATCATAATATTACTCAATTACAAGTAAAAGTACTAGTGTTAGAAAAATACTTCAGTAAAAGAGCATAGTATTCTTCTGAAAAACGACTCAAGAGTATTAGTTACTTTTTAACTGCTGAAGTTTAATCAGTCTCTCCAGGAAGTTGTGAAGATGATGAATCATACAAATTCAATCTCCATGAATTCTGCATGACCTTGCAATTTTTGGCCAATCACTGTAGCTTCCCACGAGTTCCACTAATCACAGAAGCTCCTCGCACAAATGTCATACATGTCTGTCTCAATGAACTGACTCAATGTTTAACCATCTACTATTTTTTGTATTTTTATTTTGTCACAGGTACTGAAAAGAACACAAGATTTGTCACAGTCACTGACATCAGTTCTCTGTGCACTTCTATATTCTTTTATAATTTTGTGTTGTTTTGATGGAGTTTGAGCTCCAAAGAGATTTTGACTTTGTTTGAATTTTTGTAATCCTGAGCCTTTTTGCTAATATTACTGAGAACACTCAGAACATAGTTATTTTATTCCCCCTGAAACAAGATTATTTTTGAATTGCACACAAAACCACTCGGTCTCACAGTTTATCCTAAAAACATTGCAACATGCATTACAATTTTTTAAAGCTGTTGTGAAATCAGGGACTGAAACGGCCCCACCCCACAAAAACGTGCAAAATTCTGGAGGGGCTGATTAATGCATTATCAATAGCAGTCATTCAATCGAAGGGGTTTCTGTTTCTTCAAATCTTCAGCCACTTCCTGCTCTCTTCTGGTCGCTGGTCACTGTCACCACTGAACCTGCTGCAGCATTTTTAATGTTTTCTGGGGTTTTTCGTCCGTATGTCCAGGTTTTCATTGGCCCACGTGCTCAGATAACATTACTGGCAACTAAAACGCAGATGAAAGATTTAGCTATTAATTCAAATTGTACTGTACTCAATTATTAGAAGTAACTAAGTAGATTACATAGTGAAAAGCACAATAGAGTATGAGTAAAAGTACAGACATGAAAATATACTCATAAAAGTACAAGTACCCAAAAAAACTACTTCATTACAGTAACTCGAGTATTTGTAATTAGTTACTTCCACCCTTGATTATATATGATAAGCAACATCTACAGTGGTTGACATGGACTCAAGTTATTGAAAATTCTTTGTGGAACGAGATGAACATGACTTAAAGAGAGGTGAGACAGTGGTTTGGTGATACTGATACCAGATGTTAGAGTCTAATCGAGCCAAAGTGAAACCAGAACTTTCAGTTTCAGTTCCAGATGTAAGTTAAGCTCATTCAAAATCCCACCGACATTTTTGACAGAATCTGTATGGCATCCCCATCACCAGTGTCATGCAATCACACTGACTTACCCCTGCAGTTACTACAATATTAACTACAAATACAGAGTCTGTCTTAACAGTACATTGGTCGCTCACAGCATGTGTCTAAATGAGGGTAGACATTTTTCAAGACAGATCTAACAGAAATCTTTATTCAGTATTTTTTTTTAACAAACCTTTAACAAACCCTGATAATAGATCAGTGATCCCCAAAGTGTGGGTCGCAGCCCACTGGTGGGTAGGTCATGACTTCCACTTCAGCCCCTGTTCTCATACATACATCTGCTCTCAGCACTCAGGTGGAAGCAGCATCACAACACTGTCCGACTGGAGGGTAATTCTGGAGTGCATGTGAAGGCACCGCCTGAAGTTCAACCTGGACAAGACTGAGCCTGTGTTCCTGAAGGCATGTTTGTTCCAAAATACAATGGAACCTCTAAATCCATGGATTTATTGTTGTGGACAAAAATAGTCTATCAAGTGTCTGTTTGAGGTCAGGCAACTCATCACTTATCCTTTAGAAACAACATTTATGTTAGTTGGTGTGAGGTCTTTCCTCCATCATGGACACAAAAGAGGTGAGCACTGGAGAGTAGAGGTGTCGCAACTAAACTGTTAAACTGCTTCACTTTATAACAATATCCAAAATCTAATATGTTATCTATCCCTGAATCTGACATACCACTGGACAATCGCAAAAAATTCATCTGTACCCTAAAATGAAGCCATGGCATTTAGCTCAAAGCACAATCTCAGAACCAGCAGCACGGCTGTGAACTCTTGAGGGCAACACACACCCACACAAAGTTTTTTATTATTATTTTATTTATATATAAGCCCACACACTGGCAGTGTCTTGACAAATCATCATGGTACACCACTGTCCTATTTCCAGGCACCGCTTGTTAACGATCAGCACTTCAATCAAATTTGCATCTTGGATCGGCACCTCCTGGCTGCCGTACCGTACCCTGACACCTTCTTCTGTCTGTACGACACATCCAGTGCATGTTATGACCATCAAATGATGCAACTCTCTGCAACATGGACGGAGTTTTGCACTTTAAGCTGCCACTGTTTCCATCAGATTAGGGGGTCTGTGTCCAACCATTTGTGTAACTTTCCAAAATCAATAATCTGACATTCAGAGACAACTCATTGTACGAACCGCTTCTTTTTTCTGTAACCTCAGGCCTCCATCTGAAGCTACGCTGATTTTGTTTGACCTTTTTTTTTAAACCCAGACACAGTTTGTTGAGTCAAAAGCAGCATTTAATGGCTATTCAATCCTTACTAGAAGACTCAACTTTGCTTCATGCTGGTTAACAGTACTCAATACCTTTAAAGTATCAACCGAAATATCTCAGTACCACCTAGTATCAGTTTTGCCAGTCAAACAACGCCTGCATTCAATCCTTTTTGTACCCAGATCTAGAAGAAAATATTATTTATACAGCGTTGCTTGCAGTCAATCACCAAGCACTCTTCAATTTTATGCAACATGTTGTGTCCACACCAAAAGTGGTGCAGCCAGTTGGTGTTCTGTGAGGGACTTCTGGCAGCTATGGGCGTGGTTTCAGGTGTGACAACAGTGACTCAAACAAACAATGGCGGCTCCTGAAGAGGTCAGCGTAGATACTGTGATAGCATCAGTTATATCAGAACTGGAGAGGATTTCTTCACTGAAAGAAGAGCGAAGAACGACACTGAAGGCTTTTCTCCATGGAGGAGATGTTCTCACTCTCCTGCCGACCCAGTTTGATCTGGTTTGATTAGCTCAAGTTAGCCAGTGCTAGACGTGATAGACAGATGGTTCATCCAATCACCTGCCAGTGTTTACTGAAAGTACCTGCCCTTTTCCAAAGTGCTTATAAAGATGACGGTTCTGTGCAACAAACCATCTGGCATGTCATGTCAACATTTTTTCCCCTGGCTTTCTCTCCAGTATAACAGGACTAAATGGCAGCTGGTGCTCAAATTCATAACCAGTGTCTCTTACCAAAAATCATGACCTGGTTACTCAAGCTAATCCACAGACCTTGCTGTGAATTTCTAGAAACAGACACTGGTTTTGCATTTTGTACTTTTCATTCTGCAACTCACACCACAACTATCTAGATGGATAAACAGCACTGCAGTCCAGGGGAAAGATATGCATTTTCAATTTTGGGGTGAACTGTCCCTTTAGGCAAAATGTTCACAAGTATAGCTCTGGGGCTCCATATTAAACTGATACTGTAATATAAGACTAGATATGGTGTTCGATTTTGGATTTTGTTTTATTGTGACAAGTGTACAGCTGCAACTAATGATTATCTTCATCTTCAATTAATCTGTTGATCATTTTCTTGTTAATCGATTAGTTGTTTTGGTCCATAAAATGTTTTATATAATACCGTGAAAAACCGTTGATCCATGTTTTCCAAAGACCAAGACGATGTCCTCAAATGTCTTGTTTTGTCCACAACCCAAAGATTTTCAGTTTACTGTCACTGAGGACTAAATAAACCAGAAAACATTCACATCTGAGAAGCTGAAATCAGAGATTTTTTTCTTTAAAACTTGCTCAAACAGATTAATCGATTATCAAAATTGTTGACGATTAATTTAATCATTGATTAATCATTGCAGCTCTACACAGTTGTTGTCTTCTCGTGTACTTTATTTCCTAAATCTAGCTTGCCTTACCCATTTAGTCACTAAATCCAAATTACAATATCTTATCGTGTTTATATTTTGTTAAAGCACCAAAAGTAATTCCTACAATATTGTCACAATATTGATAAATCTCATATTAGTGGACCTTTAAGGATGGAGAATGTTGTTTACTGGATCTGTCAAATGTGTGAGAAAACCATCTTGTTGGTATGATGAAAGAAAACATGTTTGTTTGGTCCAGGCAACAGAAAATGTCACATCATCATGATTTTAATGTTTGTTTGTTTTTTGGTGAACATGAAAACTGTAATGAGATACTGCCCATAATATCTACTGGTGACTTGTGTGTGACTCATCTGTAAGCGCAGGCCTTTTCACTGTGGACTTGTCACATTCAAATGATGCAGTGAGTGCAAACAGCAGTGAAGCACCCGTGTGCAGCCTGCAGGTCTGTGTTCTGTCACAACAGCTGAGAAAGTGCTGAGCTCAGCAGAGCCCCGCTCCCTCACACCGCTCCACACCACACAACAACGACAACAAACATGTGATGACTCCTCTCCCCCAGATAGTCTCCTTATCATCTGAGCACGCATACGCAGCAAAGAGCTCTCACTCTGTCTCTTTTTCCAGGAACTGCAAACACGGCCCAGTCCGCTGTGTTAATGGAGACATGGCAGGTCTACTTTCAACTTCTACTGAAAACAACTAAAGGTTATTTCAACCAAATTACATGCAAAGGAGTCACCACAATAAACTTCTCTGTCTTTGTGATGGACTGGTTGTTACGGTAACAGCCTGAGGAAAGGAGGAAGCAACGATGTTTGCTTCTGTTTGCAGGTACCATAAATGTCATGGTAAAGTGCGGAGCAGTGCTGATGGCTCCATATGGCTCCTCTCTGCACATATGTTATATTTACAACATGTTGGACTACCTGAGCCAAACTTATCACTGCTAAAAATAACTGCATTCAGCTGTGGATGGTGTCAGCGGCAGCTCAGTTGTTATAGTAACAGTGTTAATGTGTTTCAGTATGCAGAGCCCTATAGCTACATTTATTCAAATCATAATACATACATACATCAAATACAAGAACTGGATCAACTGTCAGTTCAGCCTCACTGATGTCAGCTTCACTGAGAAACCTCTCAGCTCATGTGGGGATTTTCAGAGCTGCTTTTCCAGTTATTCTTTGAACTTTTCAATAGTGATTCTTAAAATCTAAAGTTTGATCTTTGCATGTGTGAATCTCCTCTCGGTGAATGTGGACACATTTGCACTAAATGTTGATGTGGTTGCTGTGGTTGCTGTGGTTACTTGTTTTCAGAGGTGGGAAGTAACTAAGTACAAAGTAGAGTTTTCATGTATCTGTACTCTACTTTTTATTTTTACAAGTATCTGTACTTTCTACTCTTTACATTTTTAAAATAATTTAAAGCATAAGGGGAATTATCACCTGCTCTAAAAGAAGTTCCATGATGAAAAATGACTAAAAAAATAAAAGACAAAAAAGATTTAACAAGACCAAAAAATGTCATATCAGACATAATAACAGAAAGCAAACTCAGCCATGGACAGAAGGTGAGTCTTCATATAAAGTTGATATCAACTGCACAACTAGAAAGGACAGGAAAGATCTGGGACAACGTCCTGTACAGCTGTAACACTATCAGACATACAAACACCTGCCAACGTACTCCAAACTGATTCTGTGGTAGTCCCCACTACATCAGGTGTCTCCAGGACCACTCGGACATGAGGACACATACACATACAGACAAGGATGTCATGGCTGGTAAAACTGACAGTGTTGTCCTTCTTTCCTTCAAAATTCTGGACAGGTCTCCTTCCATAGATACATCTGCCATCACTGATCAAAGTCCATCTTCATAGAAGAGCTGATATTACAAACAGATCTCTTTACATCTCCTGCCAACCAGGAGACAACATCACAGTTGCCCTTGACAACACCAATTCACATCATTCTGCCATAGTAACATGTCCAACATCCACAGGGAAACACTGGGATGGATGATGATACTCTACTTTCTTTTATACTCTTTATTTTGTACAGGTGGTATATTGGATGTAATTATGATGTGGATGGTACTTTATGCTTTTTCCTTTAGTAAAAAAAATGCAAGGTGCTGTTATAATAATTTGCATAAATTCGTCCTTCATTTTTATGCTCTCTGGCTGGCCCATTGTCTTGGGGACGTATCACCCCAAAATCAAAAATACACACTTTTCCCCCGGCTTGTACTGTTTATCCATCTAGACAGTTTTGGTGTGGGCAGGTACTTGGCTTGTGCTGCTCAAAGCACAAAAAAAAAAAAAGAAAAAGAAAAAAAACACTTCTGAAAAATTCAAAACCAGTGTTGCTTTCTAGAAATCATGACCCAGTTATTCAAGATAATTCACACACCTTGTTATGTGTAATTGTCATGCATGATTGATGGGGTGAGAATATCAGAAACACCTCTAAATATCATGATATCCAGTCCAGCACCTCAATACTAAAACACTTGATCGAATGAACTGAATTATAGACAACATAAAGGTGGAGTGTGTGGCAGAACTGTTGAATTGAACTGCATTAGACTGTACGTGTACAAAGTAAAGTGACCACTGAGTGTATAAGGACTGTGGCTCTGTACCTGATGAGGGAGCCCGCCTGGAGCTTTGTTTGGGACTTTGCTTTGTTCACAGTCAAGTCCAGCATAAACACACGAAAGCAAAACAGAATAAAGCCATTTTCACACCGATCCTCCAATGTGCTCACATGCTCACAGATTTGAGAATATCACATTTAAGTGTTCTACATGTGGACAGGTTCAACTTGGTAAGCAGTGTTAGAATTAATAAACAAAAAGCCACTGTAAGAAAAATATGTTGTTATGCAATATATAAGAACAAACAGCCCTCATGCATGCAGCTTTCTTGCATGGAGAGTGTCGCACCAAACTGCATGCAGGAATGTCACAATATAATGTGGCCTTGATTGTGTGCAAAATACATGACCCACAAAAGATAACTCTGGGCCTTTATCAAATCTACAGAGGGAATATTATAATTCGGCTTTTAGATAACCCACTAATAACTATCAGTGCAATCCCATTTCAACCTAAGATTGTTCATTCAAGTTTAAATGCAACTAACAGATGAAGCAGCAAGACAGAGTTGAAAATCAACTGGACTGGTTGTTGGTTATTGTTGTGGAGCTAACCCGAATTGAAAGGGGAGGCTTAAAAAGTAGTAAAAGCGCTTCAGTACTTTCATATCCTGTATAAATATTTGCAGATAAGCTGATGAATTTTGAATAATTAAAAAACTGAACGGAGTTTGGCGGCACTTTTCCATAAAACACTACGACAGTTGGGTCCTAAGGTCAGCTCATCAGCTGATCCAGGAAATTTGTTTCCTTCCTTCTCTCCAGTGACAGCGTGTGGTCATGATGTCCACCATGGACTGTCTCTGTCCACTCTGCACTCACTGGAGGACACTTCTAAACTCTACATTCTTCTATAAATCAAATTTAAAGCGGGTGTGTTGGTGTCAGGGACAGATCCACGTAGCCACAGAGGCAGCGGGACTGTTTGTAGCAGAGAGTCCCGGAGCTGTCGCCTTGTATGCAGTCTGTAGTCTGTCTTTACCTTACTGAAAACCTCCAGGTCCTCGTCCTCGTCCAGGTCCAACATGTGTCCTGAGAAGTCCGCGGGGACAGCCTGTCCGCTCATGTCTCTGTCAAACTTTCTAAATGAACTGAGCTCATGAGACAGAGCTGAGAGGTAAACTTCAACACAACTAACTTCAGAGCAGCGTAGAGACACCGAGAGACAGCCAGGACAGCACTTCCTCTGACAGCCTTCAAAATAAAAGCCGCGCGTCGACGACCACTTTGCAGTGCATTTAGTTTTATTTTATTTTATTCTTTATTTTCATGGTACTGAGTGGGGAACAGACGACAAGCGGAATAATCATCATTTTAATACCAAACAATTATTTATGACAAAATGGAAACAGACAGGGTGTTCTAAATTAAAAATATGTACATACATACAGGAACTTTCAGAGTACATACGTACACTATAGTAAACATTAGTTAACGTTATCAAAATGGTTAAAAAAATTAAAGAGGATTTACATATACTTTATGAATATACATATCTATGTGCCATTCCTTAGTTATTTGGTATAAATATAAAAGAAAAAACACACATAGATAAATTAAGTACAAAATAGAATAACTAAACAACTAACTAAAGAAATAAAAATAAAATAAATGAATAAAAAAGACAAACAAGGACTTTAGGGAAAGGGGATTTTGTTATGTCTTAAGTAAACATAATTTGAAAAAAATTTCAAGGAAATGAACTTCAGGAAAAACTCTAAAAAAA
>JAJHUR010135820.1:248828-274285 GCA_027495735.1 Lutjanus campechanus | reverse complement strand
TCCCACTATCACCACAGAAGCACGGATCACCCACTGAATCTCTCTGTCTGATGCCTGAAGAAGAAATTAGAGAGGAGGAACAGGTAAATAGCAAATAATTAGGTCTCCTGCTTTCAAAAGACTTCTTTCTAATCTTGTTCACTCATCATCCTACTGTTTCTCCTTCATGCCAGTTTATTTCATTTATACTTGCCAGCACACATTGCCTCTCTTTCCAAATAAACATTACACCTTCATAGTAAACAGTAGTTTAGGCAGCTTTGTTGTTCTGATGTGGTAAATTGAAATAAGTGATTTTTTTAACCTGAGGCCTCAGGATGTTCTTGTAGATGTTGGAGCTGAATACGGAAGCTGAGGATGTTTAGTTTAGTTTAGTTTGGTGCGAAACTGCTCAGTGGACTACATCTCTCATCTCCCACAATATATGTCATCATCACCAACATCGCTGTCCTTTGTAACATGGTCGGGTGAGAAGGATGGAGTGGTTGATGGTGTCAAAGGCAGCGCTGAGGTCGAGGAGGATGAGGATATTGAGGTTTCCGGCGTCAGAGGAGAGAAGAAGGTCGTTGGTGATTTTGAGGAGGGCTGTTTCAGTACTGTGGTTTGAGCAGAATCCAGATTGAAATGTTTTGTACATCTTATTGACTTCACTTATCCTGTGCGAATGCGCCACAAGAAACACAGAGGGGGGGGGGGGTAATTTACAAATTACCAGACGTCCCCAGGTAATACTAATCCCGTGCGAATAGGGCTAAAGACAATGTAAAAAGATGTTTCACCTGATTGATGTTTGTAATAAATGCTTATTTTGAATCCGATGCCCGTAGCACGTTCCAAACAAGTTGGCACAGGGACAACAAAAACTAGGAGAGTTGTGAAATGTATAGAAAACACCTGTCCGGAACCTGACACGGGTTATAACAGGTTTGGCCAGGGTTCGCACGATAGCATCAGGTGTGGCACTTTGTTATCAGTAGATGTTATCAACTTTAATCATCACAACCTAAGGAAAGAAGTTTGTCCTGCATGTCTTGTGGTGTTTTCTTATAAATAAACAAAAGTTATGTACCTGTATGACCTCTAGTGTTTTTTGTTTCACTTGCCATGCCCTCTTCTTGATAAGAGAGAGGCAAAGTCCCTCCCTTTTTCGTTATGCCCCATGGGACCTTACTGTGCGAAAAAATGTGAATGTGAAAGGTCGATGGGGAAAGGCAATTTTTGATGCCGTTTGAACCGTGTCACTAATTACACATATGATGTTTAGTTTAGTTTAGTTTGGTGTGAAACTGCTCAGTGGATTACATCTCTCATCTTCCACAATATGTCATCATCACCAACATCGCCGTCCTTTGTAACATGGTTTTACCTGATGTGTTTTATCCCGTGACTCAGCGTCGTTTTTAGACAATCTGGCTAGATTGAAAATGTATTTATTTATAAAATAATTAATAATAATCTCTTATCATGGAGGACCAGGAGACTTGGCCTCTCTATTATTGTCATGCACAGTCAGCCACTCAATCAGTAAAGCTACTCAACCAGTCCATTATGACTGTTCACATCCTTGGAGTGATAGCTATGGTGTTTTTCCACCTGTTAGTCCTTGGGGCAGCTTCTTGTGCAACAGGAAGGAGACGTCACCTTTGCCCCGGTTAGTCCCATCGAGGGTGTGCACACCGCCTCCTCCCACCGATGAAGCTACAAGAGGGATTAATATACAGCAAATAATGTAGCAGACAAACGGCAGCAATTTGGCCAAAATGTTTAGTGATAATTTATCATCAGGGTAAAGCTTAATAAACTTTCAGTGGGATCGTCCCATCGAAAATTCTGTTCAGAATAATGTTTCCAAGATAATTCTATGACTAAAAGCAAATAAAAGAGATCGGTATGACATATGTTTTATTTCATTTATTTATATCATCCAGACTCTTTTCCAAGAGAGAAACATTCACAAGAAAACAATCACCAAACAGAAACACAACTACACAACTACACAATAAAGAAGGACATAATAAAAACAGTTTCAAGAGTCACAAAATGAGGCAATAAAGCTTTCAAACTTCCAAGGTGGAATGTAAGATTCTAGTTTGAGGATAGAGACATAAGTCAAGCACAATATATTCAAATTCCTTGATAATAATATAATTATTTGGGAACTAGGACAGCGGTGTTTCAGTCAGAATGAGGATTCTGACAAGGTTTCATGCACCAAAACATGAATTTTTAAATTTTTTTTAGCAGTCTTCTGTTTAAGTGTAATACTTTTTCTTGAGGCTGATTCTAGGACCCGAAGACATCAATAGTAGTGGGAATAGTCAGAGTGAGTTTACGTCACGGGTGTGTTTGGGCTACCTGTTTTCACAGCACCGGGGTAGGTGACAGAGAATAAAATATTAGCTGAAAGTAGTTTTGCTCCCAATCAGTTTGGATGCATGTCCTTGTCTCTAAATAACCTTTTTTCCTACTTTCATACATTCCTGGTCCCAATTACAAGCAGGCAGAAAAACACAAGTTTAGGATGGACAGATTGTGCATCTCTATGCACGCCTTTCATTTTGGTTCATAGATGTGGACCCACAGGGGTGACGATCACTCGTCTCACCGCTCTGAAACAGCTTAGCCAATCACAGTTAAATGTGATAACGAGGAAACAGAAAACTTTACCTCAGGAAAAGTCTGGATGGTTCACAGTGTTACAACTTTAAGACACGTAACCACAAATGAGCACCCAAAGACAGATGGATTGTGATTTTCCATCAGGTATTTTCTATAACAACAATAAAAACAGAAAATGAAGCATTGGATTTGGTGATGATTGCATTACCCTTATTAAAAAGATTAAATATTTAAATAAACTTTCTCTGGACCTAGAAAACCTAATGATTATGTTCAATGAGCTATGCAGTTTAGAAGCCAATCAGAAAAACAAAAATCCTTTTAGGCATGTGACTGGTGAGCAACTTTTACTGGAATGAATAAGCGTCGCGTTTTCCACTTTTCACAACCCGTTTTGGGCACTTTGGGTTATTGACTTGTATTTACTGGTCTGTATAATGTTTTAAGAAAACAGATACGACTGCACACACAGGAGCACTAACACTTTGTGCTAAGCATTGGCTCTGATGCCTCGGTCTGAGAGCCGTTTATACTCGATTTCTCATTCTCGTTAGGCTCTGCGACACCACGTACTGGTGTCAGTGGTTGTGGTGAGTGCTGGGATTTCACTCTGAACACATCCCACTTCTCAGGTAGCAGGTCTTTGTTGAAGAGCACAGAAGCCAGGTAGGAGAACAACAAGATGGCAGCAGTGGCAGACAGCATGGAGATGGTGTTAACCGGAGAGTACTGGACATAAACGCCGTCCTCAAGAGTACATCCTGGGAAGTGTATGACTGGTGCTAACCCTAGAGATGGGTCTCCACTGAGCAGTCTTAACATAGCTCCCACCAGCAAGCCCATAACAGCCCCGTAACTGTTGGAGATGTTGAAGAAGAGGACGCAGACGAGTTGAGGGAAGATTATGACGTAGGATGCTTGACCACCAAGGAACCAGAACTGTAGAATGCTGCCTCTCAGGTAGGAGAGTGATGTGCCAACTAATCCCACTATCACCACAGAAGCACGGATCACCCACTGAATCTCTCTGTCTGATGCCTGAAGAAGAAATTAGAGAGGAGGAACAGGTAGCAAATAATTAGGTCTCCTGCTTTCAAAAGACTTCTTTCTAATCTTGTTCACTCATCATCCTAATGTTTCTCCTTCATGCCAGTTTATTTCATTTATACTTGCCAGCACACATTGCCTCTCTTTCCAAATAAACATTACACCTTCATAGTAAACAGTAGTTTAGGCAGCTTTGTTGTTCTGATGTGGTAAATTGAAATAACAAGTGATTTTTTTAACCTGAGGCCTCAGGATGTTCTTGTAGATGTTGGAGCTGAAGACGGAAGCTGCAGAAAGCAAAGCAGAGTCAGATGATGACATTGCGGCGGCGGCCACACATCCAATTCCGATAAAGGAGATAATGGATGGGGTGAGGTGCTGTAGGGCGATGGGCAGAACTAGAGCTGCTTCTCCACGTTCATATGGGGATGGAGAACCATAGGTAGTCAGGTTCCAGTCTGAAATATGGACACAAAAGAAGGAAAAGACTGAGAAATGGTCACATTAACTGTTAACTATTTCTAGCTAATTTTCTTTGCCACCTGAAATGAAATCTCTTCTGAGCCTGCCAGAAATGACAGTCAGGGGAACATGTTGCTATATCTGCAAAGTAAAGCAAAAGTGCTTTCGACACAGGCACTGAATCTATAAGTACAAGGACTTTTAAGTGCAGAGCTGCTATGTTTAAGTGCATGCTCATACAACAGATCTTAGGTAAGGTAATATTCTTGTGTTTGGAAACATGCAGAGGCAAACACATTGGCAGGTACAATGAACGCACACACAAGCAAAAATAATTCATTACAAAATTTCATGGAACTCAACTCAAATGTCCTAAACATACCATTACATTGATATATAAAAACAACTTGCTGTTGCATCATTTCACTTAGCAGACATCTTAATCTTCTACCTATTATCTGTCAGAACTCGAGTAAATATTAGTGATATCTTGGTATCAAAATTGTGGCTGCACGAGCAGTTTTGACTTTGACTCAGTTGACCCAATTGGCACTTCCATGTCCTGTCTGCGGCCTGCAGTATCCAACGAAATGTGCTAAAATGAAGTACCACCATGCATATACTTCAAATGGTTCCAAAACATTTGCTCAATTTACTTTGGGGTGTACCTGGGATAGACATTTTATGCTAATTTTACATGAATTTACAGGATGGGACAAGAATACAGATATAATTTTTCACAGTTTGCTCTAGTACGTGAAAGCTGTTATTACCCGTGGATGCAGCAGCTGCCCCAAGCAGTATAGGAGGTATCCCAAATGCAAACAAGAGGAAGGCGGCAACAAAGCATGTGAGCTTGGCTGTGGCTGTGGAGGAAGCTGACAAGGTCCTCTGGTGGAAGCTCTGATATCCCATACTCCCCAGTGCCTTAAATGTAAAAGAGTTGATGCTGATATAAGCATTAGTGTGACATCCACATTGGGTACATGCTGTAAGATGTCTGCCTGATGTTGGCAATGAAGCATCCATTCAATGAAGGGTAAACTCCCAGATAATTTTTTCAGATAATTTAGCCTAAACAGTTATTTAAACATTTGTTATTTATAATAATTCTTTAAATATCTATCAAAACTAGAGTGAATTACATTTGACATAGGTTGTGTTGTTGTTTCCTTACAAAGAATAAGAAATCATCAATCATTAACCAGGTCCTTTTCAGCTCTGGAGTGCCGATCCAGGGAGCATGTAAGGTGTTGTTCATGAGGGTCTGGCTAATGTCCAAAGAGTGAGGATTCACCAGAACAAAGGCAACACAGACCCACTGCAGAAACAAATACAAATATACATGATAAACACACAAAACTTTTAAAAAGATGTCTTTGGAGTTGTTGGTGCCTTGCGTAAAAGACACTATTAAAAACCAAAACACAACTAACAAACTCACCATGCTGATGAATATGAGGACAAGTTGTATAACATCTGTGTAGGCCACAGAGTAGAGACCTCCCAGCAGTGTGTAGATAATGGTGATGGCAGCCGAGATCCAGACGCACACAGAGTAGGGCAAATCCAGGACGACACTCATGACTCCCCCTGTCAAAGAATATTGTGTGTGGATATTACCACTTTATATTAATTACAGTAAGTCATATCTGTCCTAGAAAGTTATTAACAGTCCCAGGCAAGAATTCACAACTTCCAACAATTTAAAAAAGTGTTAAGGGTCTTCAAAATCTAAAACTAACAATACCTACTGATAACGCCTGTATAAGAATGTGTTATTGTAATCATCTTTGTTTTAAAGTTGATTTCATTAAGTGAAAATGAGTGATATATGGAAGTAAAGTGCATACACATACTGTACCAAGACAAATCAGTAGTGAGGCCATCCAGACCACATCAAGAAAAAGTGAACTCAGGCTCAGTCCAACTGTTAGTACTTTTCCATACTTGATATGGAAAGGGTCCAGCATTGTCACCCAGTTTCTCTCTCTCATTGGCTGGGCAAACACCAAGGCACCTTGATTTAAAAAAGACGGACAACATCGCAAGTCAAGGGGGGCTGGGGATCACATGCAGCAGTAAGTTCAATTTATGCATCTGTTTATTTTCAGCCCTTTAATATAATAAGTTATTTCATGAGCTCTGTTTAAAGCGATTTTCCACCGCTGAATGATAATCCACTCAATATGTACTCACCTCTATGCCGATGTGAGGATGGGTGAAAATCTTCAGTTCACAAAACAATCCTGGAGTTTCAGCAGAAAACAGGGTTGCAGTTTATGGCAGTGTATGGAGACCAAGAACATAAAACAAACACAAAATGTCTCCATCCTGCTCGTGTGGTGTAATCCAAGTGTCTGCAAGCCGCGACATTAAAAATTTTAAGCTGTGTAACTTCTACATGTCTGTACATGTCCGTTTCACCCAAGCCACTACTAGAGGAGATGACACAATGCTGATTAAGCTGATCGGCTCCTCTAACATCCCGCGGCATTTTCCAATATATATCATTTTTGCTTTTGCTTGTCAGCCAGCGACATTCCCGCGCGGTGTGTAGTGAGTGTTACTCTGTGTACACTGTGTGTAGCGAGTGTTACTCTGTGTACGGGGTACACCTGGGCATACGTCATATGGAAGTGGCGGCTTTATTGTTGTAATAACACAAAATTCCGCTAGGGCGTAACAGAAGTTACGCGCTACAGCTTTAACCACAAAAGACGCCATTTACACCATGTTTTTAGCCAAAATGTCAACCTCCCAGGTAGCATGTAAACATAGCGCCGATGTATCACAAGACTTCGTATATCTCTTAATGGAAGCACGTGTGAAAATATCGCAAGATCGACGCTGTGTTTACATGCTACCTGCTACATGCTACAGCTGACATTTCAGCTAAAAACATTGTGTAAATGGCATCTTTTGTGGTTAAATTTTAATGTTGCGGCTCACAGACACTTGGATTACACCACATGAGCAGGATGGAGACATTTTGTGTTTGTTTTGCATTATTTATTTTTTATTTTTTACACTTTATCTGTGGTCACTATTCACTGCCATTGTACTGGATTTGGCTGCAACCCTGTTTTCTGCTGAAACTCTCACGTCAGCATAGGGGTGAGTACATATTGAGTGGATGATCATGTTGCGGGGGAATATCCTTTTATGTGAGTTGATGGATTTACCAATTAGTTGCTTTGTTGGTTTCTTCATTGTGCTTTTGTGTTTGCTATGTTATCAATAAGCCACTAAAGTTATTCTGCTGCCTCCTCTGCTGGTGATTAGGTACTACCCTATTGCACATCCTCATACTTAAACAACACATTAATGTTGAGGACGGGGTGGTTGCCCTGCACAACAAGCTGTGAAAGTGTTAAACTTCCACCACCATAGAACAGTGTGACTCTCAAGTTTGTTCCTACTGTAACATCACAGACACACGTTGCAATATTGGAGGTTTTCAGCATGTGGGCAACACTGTCTAATGGTATTCTGTGAATAATGCAGCGTGGCTGTCATAAGAGAATTTTGTTTATGTTATGAGGTAACCCGGGTCATTATTATTTCTTTCTAAAATACAGTAATTCCTGTTTTGTTTTTTTTAGATAATCAGGCAATATTTGTTTTATTAAACATGAAGACACACTGTCAGATGTAATTTCAAACTTACCGAAAATAAAAGATAAGCTGTATGCTGTTATCATCAGGATGGCCTGGGTTAGTCCCATAGAGGGCGTGTACACCATCTCAACTGTGCCAACAATGAAGGCTCCGCCGACCCACGTAGCTACAGGACAAATAATTAGTCTGACAAACACTGATACATTAACTTTTTTTGAAGTATTGATATGTTTATTTTGAGCACAGATGATGGTATGAAAAATTTTGGACATAAGTCAATCACTGGTTTTAAAATACAGTTTGATTATAAAACTGTAATTGTTATGTGTAATTTATCCAGACTGAAACGAAATAAGTTACTAATACTCAAATAAATTAAGCAAAAATTCACATGGACATTTCTGAAGTAATTTGAACAGTTAATAGCAACAAAATTTTAAAATTAATCGGATTCAACTTAATTAAAGCTGGAATAGGCAACATTTTTTTTGGCTTCAACAAGAAATAATTCCTTAATAACCTCTCAGAATACTGTAGAGGTCTGAGAGAGAACTAGACTTCTGCACCTCCTCTAGGCTCTGTTTTCAGGCTTTTGGGGAAACTGGCCCGTGATGGTAGACTTAAACCAATTACAGGTCATCTCAGAGACCAGGTCATCCTGTTGGCTGTTCTGCTACTGTAGATGTGCGTGTACATTCCTTCAGTGAGGCCCTGACTCAATGGTAGAAACTCCTGCTAGAAAAGTCGCTAGAAAATGGAATTATCAGAAAAAGAATCTTAAAAAGGGTCCAGCTAATGAGCAACATGCTCAGGGCATGTTACTCAGTTACTTTTGACTTTACCCACAGTTGCAATCATTCATGTCTATTACACTGGATTCGCAGACTGCATGTTTCAAAGCAGATTTATTTTCACTCCTCTGCTCTTAAGATAAGCAGTACCCAAAGTTTTTCTAATTAAGTCTGTTCCCATCCTAGTTTTGTCAGCTTTGCTCTCCTCACCTGTCATCGTGAAGATCCCCACCACCCAGCTGATGCTCCGGTTTCCCAGCAGGGCCATGTCCATTCCAGTGGCTGCACTTCTCTTCTGTTCCCTTTTGGACTTGAAAGAAGCCCAGATGCCGGTCCCCAGGACCAGCAGGTAGAAAAACACCATTGCTATCACTCCTGGGATGTTAACAGCCATGACGGTCCAGCTGACTGGCGTCTCCACTCGCTGATGTCTGACTGACTGAGTGACTGACTCGCTTGAGTGTTTTAAGGGTGGAGACATCCCAAAAAAAAAAAAACAAAGGAAACGCAAAAACACCCTGCACGTTGAAAACAACTTAATGCTCTGGTGAAAACACCTGTCTGTTTTTGATTGAGCAAGACCTGTATATCATAGGTGTAAATTACAGATCTGTAATTGTGAAAAACTGTAAAACCAGCTATGATCACAAGAGGGAAGAGAATCTGATTAATTTTCAAAATACAGTAAAAGACCCCATGCAGACTTATGATCATAAAGACAAACAGAAAAGAAACAATTTAACCACATAGACTGCTTATCCATGGTAGAATCACAAAGAGCAAGGAAAGAGGACCTAATGAACAAAATCTGAGCAAATAAACGTAATGAGGTGAGCAAAATTGCTGCTGAAACGCTTTTGAAATGCTGCTGGTGGACAGACGTGCCACACCCTGTGTCTATACATTACAGACCTGTAATTTACCGGCGGAGCATCTGTTCTGATCTGTCCTCCACACGGCTGCAGCTCCACCAGCAGCGTTTTTCTGGAATTTGAATCAATGCCCTGCGCACTTAATAATTTTGTGCGTAAGACGTAAGCCTCATTGTGGCCCCACAGGTTCACGTCTTCAGTAAAGCATATTTTGTAAGAACTGTTGTAATCCTGACCTGTTTTGTTACGGTTACTTTGAACAATGCAGCTTTGTTCTCCAAGGTACAACTTGCAACTTTTTTTTTTTTTTTTGCAATTTATCTTGGTCCACAATTTTGTTGCAAAAATGCTGAAAAACATCACAACATGCATCACAATTTATTAGGAAAGCTGCTGTGAAATGAGGCATTTTAAAGTGCAACAATCCCAAAGGAAGCCCGCAAAATCCTGGAGGGACTGCTTTATGCAAAACACTACACATAGTCTGCATAGTCTGCTGAGGCACAACATTCACGATGACAAGCGAGCAAACAGAAACATCATGTAAGCCTATCTTGAACACTACACAAGACTCTGCAATTTAGTGCTACATAATTCTCAGTCTTTTCACATTTTCAGCAACTATTTTCTAACGTGTAATGAGTTTAGAAGAAAAAATTCAGAATCTCCTTTACATAGACTTTGTTTTAAGCTGTTACTTCAACAGACAGATTAAATAAATATGCATATGCACTGAAAGAGTTATGGATGCAAAAAGACTCTGCTACTGGAGCCACCACAGTTCCAGAGTTTGCTACAGTCCAGTGTTTCCCCACACAAAGACTTTGTTTGGGTGGCAGCCCGACTATATTTTGTGACCAATTTGGGAATTTTATATATAACCAGGTGGTAAATCAAATATTATTTTCCACTTAGCGCTGGTATAATTCTCCCAGTTAATCCATGTGTTCTGTGTTGTTTTCTTTTTAGTGTAATGTCCTTTAAATCTGAGTGACAACAGATTGTGAGTGTGCTGTCACAGCCTTGTTATCACAAGGCAGCAGCATTCGGTGATGTGCTTGTTACCCCGTCATGTGCTCCAGAGTCGTTCTTCCTGTTTACGTGCAGACAGCACAGAGATGTGCAGAGTGGATGGTCCTGACGTGTAAAGTAGTTGGTAAATAGGTGTATATCTTGTAAAATATCCATGTACATACACGTGAAAAGAAAAATGAGATGGTTTGATTTAGGCACCACTGGAGTTTGTGTCCTGGCATTTTGAGCACTCGTCGTCAACCACGATGTTCTCAAATACATGGTAATTTCAGAGCACATAAAGCCACACTATGTGATTTTACTTTGTTAATAGAGAAATATACACATTATTTTTTAACTCTGTTTTAAGGTAATTGACCGTGCGTTGTATTGTGCAATCTCTGGGAAGTCCCATGTGTGTTTGGTGCAGTGTTGTTTTCGTTAACGATGATGAAATGATTTCATTAATGCACCTTTTTTTCATGACTAAAACAAGACAGTGACAAGCTCAGCTAAACATAGCTCTTTGATGACGAAAATATGACGAGACGTATCTGTTGTTTTCGTTGACGAGACGAGACGAGACAAAAATGTTAGTGGGTTGGCTATAGGACTATCAAAATGCATGGCATTTCCTCCAATGGTGCGTGCAATCTGTGTGCCAAATCAGCAATGCACCTGCATCCTATCCTTGTTTGGTCACGCCCACCACCAGGCATGCACGGGCACAGTGCACACCGGGGCAGTCACACACAGTTCATGGACCATGGCGGCAACGCCAGCACAAGGGCTTGGTGGGCAGAAAAGACGTGATGATTTATGGACATACTTTGCACATAATCCAGCAGAAAATAAAACGGAATGCCTTGTAGTGGGAGACAGAGGTACACGCTGTGGCTATAAACTACATGGAAAGAAGTCTAGGCTAGCGCTATCAGGAATCTGGTTATTATACAAGTATTAAGAGAGTTACCTGTTGCTTTATGAACAGTGGTGGAAAGAGCAGTGAAAATCTGTACTCAAGTACAAGTACTGTTACATTGCTTACATTGCTAAAATATTACTCAATTACAAGTAAAAGTACTAGTGTTGGAAAAATACTTAAGTAAAAGTACAAAGTATTCGTCAAAAACACTACTCAGAGTATTAGTTACTTTTAACCGATGATGTCACCGTCACCTCTCCAGATGAGGACTTTGTGTGTTTTTCTTTACCGGTAGTTAAAACACTACTGCCATGACTATTGATTACTGGTTAAATTCTTAACGCAAAGTCAATTAAAGATCAATCATTAACTTTTTTTGTTTTTCGTCCATAAGTCCTGGTTTTCATTGGCTTGTTTGCTATCAAATCACCTTATTGGCTACAAAAATGCAGATAAAAGGTCTGGTTATTAATTAAAATTGTACTCAGTACTCAGCTATGATTTTAAAAGTAACTAAGTAGATTACATGGTAAAATAATTACTTAAGTACAAGTAAAAGTACAAACCTGAAAATCTACTCATAAAAGTACAAGTACCCCAAAAAAACTACTTAATTACAGTAACTTGAGTATTTGTAATTAATTACTTCCACCCGTTTGTGAATTGCAACACAACCTGTCAACCTCAATTACAATTTCCTATCTCTGTATTGGCCTAATTTAATGTTTTAAAGTAATTATTTTTTCGACTGAAATGAATGACTAAAACTGGACTAAAACTAGACTAAAACTATGAAGGATAGAATTGACTAAAATGTGACTAAAACTAATAAGCATTTCGTCCAAAAGACTAAAACTAAATCAAAAATGGCTGCCAAAAACAACACTGGTTTGGTGAAACTTGTTGGAATCTAAGTGTCCTTTAAAAATATATTGTACATTTCTTGGTTGTTTTTGCATTTACAGTTATGGTTTATGGTGTAAAATATGTATTACAGATTTTATTTAATATTTTTTGCCCTAGTCATACTTTATTGCCATATTTTATTTATTTATTTATTTATTGTATTATTTTCTCCCTTTAATTCATTTTTGATTAGAAAACTGCCACGAACAAGCTGTTTGCTCGGATGGACTGAGACACCGTTATTTTAACATGAAAACAGAATGTTATCATTTGCAAATATTTTTCAATTTGTATTCAATTGAATACAGTACAGAGACAAGATATTAAGTGTTAAAACTGATAAACGTTATTGTTTTTAATAAGTAATACTCATTCTGTGTTTGATGCATGCAACATGTTTCAAAGTTGGGACTCTTTTGATTTACAAAACATTTTTTGTGTCTGATTGTCCCCCAGTTAAAGGGTTGGTGGTGGTGGTGGTGGTGTTCACATAGTTCAGAAAACATTAGTAACATTAGTTAAAAAGAAAAACATAAAATAATACAGAGAGATTTAAGTACACAGTATTACAGTATTACATGTAGAAATATGATTCATATGTTATGTGACCTTCCAGTATAAACCACATCCACTTTCAGCCGTCTATCCGAATACAGAAACAGATTATTTTGCTGGTTGACAGATACAGACTAACACTGTAACAACATGACATTGAAACTCAGCACAATTTTTGTAGTTTGTAGTTGAAATTTATCAGTAATTACACCTCGCTGTCAATTTGCCCCTGCTGAACTGTTACCCTGCAGCACAGTAACATTTAGCCCATCTCACATTAACAAAAATGGGACACCTGAATGCAAGCAAAAGTCAAGTATTACTCAACATTCTCATACTTTACACTCTCCAGAATGACTTTCACAGTGACTGACACCTTGTGCTGATCATTGGCTCGCATGCTTCAGTCTGAGAGTTGTTTCTAGTCAGTTGATCATTCTCATTAGGCTCTGTGGCGCCACCTACTGGTGTAAGTGCTTGTGGTGAGTGCTGGGATTTCACTTTGAACACATCCCACTTCTCAGGCAGCAGGCCTTTGTTGAAGAGCGCGGAAGCCAGGTGGGAGAACAACAAGATGGCAGCAATGGCAGACAGCATGGAGATGGTCTTAACTGGTGAGTACTGGACATAAACACCATCCTCAAGAGTGCATCCTGGGAAGTGTATGACTGGTGGTAACCCTAAAAATGTGTCTCCACTGAGCACTCTTAAAACAACTCCCACCAACAAGCCCAGAACAGCTCCATAACCGTTGGAGGTGTTGAAAAAGAGGGCGCAGATGAGCTGAGGGAAGATTACGACGTAGGCCATCTCAGCACCAAGGATCCAGAACAGTAGGATGCTGCTTTTCTGGCTGGTTAGTGACGTACCAACCACGCCCACTACCACCACACAAGTGTAGATCACCCACTGAATCTCTCTGTCTGATGCCTGAAGAAGAAAGTAGAGAGGAAGAAGAAGAAGAAATAAACAGCAAGTGACTGAGACTGTCCTGATTTCAAAGACCTCTTTCTAATCTTGTTCACTCCTCTTCCTTCTGTTTCTCCTTGATGCCATTTTATTCCATTTGTTTTTGTCTTGTTGATTCATTTGGTCCGTCCCTTATTGTGCTGTGTTCTACATCCTAGTTTTATTTTTTAATTATTAGATTTTTCATGTATTTTTGTGAAGCGCTTTGTAACTGTGTGTTTTGGAAAAGTTGCACTCCCTTCCCTCTTTTTCAAAGTGAATGCCACACTTTCACAATACTCAATTGTGGATTACAACAAAGCGGGGCCAAATGCAAAACGCTGTCCCTGAGTCAGTTGAGACTTAAAATATTATAACAAAGTGCAGGTAGCAACCAACCAAAATTACGAGGAGAAATTGTAAATAATCGTTTCTATTTATTCTGTCAGTCGGTAGTGTAATTGATTGCTCAGCGTTTATATCCTTACATACAAGTCTACAACAGAAAATTGCAGATGAATATTTTGTGTTCAGGAATTAACATTATAGACACTACTGCTGTCCATCCCTGTAACAATTTGGCCACAACCTGGTGTTGTTTTGGTGTGGTGCAGCAAATTGAAATAAAGTGTGCATTTTTCACCTGAGGCCTCAGGATGTTCTTGTAGATGTTGGAGGTGAAGACAGAAGCTGCAGACAGCAAAGCTGAGTCAGCTGATGACATCACGGCAGCAGCCATACACCCAGTCCCGATAATGGCGACGACAGACGGGGTGAGGTGCTGCAGGGCGATGGGAAGAACTATAGCTGCTTCTCCACGTTCATATGGAGATGGAGAACCATAGGTGGTCAGGTTCCAATCTGAGGCATGGACACAAATACAAGAGAACGATGGTTACAATACTGTTACTGAAAATTTGCAAGTGCATAGCCTGCCAATCAGGATCTGCCTCCCAAATACATGTGTCCCACACAGTATATACTGTAGGGGAGCATCCTCACTATCTTTGCATTCAACAAACCCTTCATCAGTCAGTGAAGGAGTGGCAGGTCCCATCAGCAGAGGGCTCCACCTGTGCTTATAGCACAAGCTTCTACAATATCATAACCTCTGTCCTATCTTACACAGACTCTGTCCTCCAGTGGACTCTGTGTGTACAGCAGGTGGAGCCTGATAAAAGTGTGCCCAGTACTGCCTGCAGGTTAGTCACTGCAGCCCTCATATAACCTCATGAGGTTAAATGGCCTCAGTGGTGACAATTAGACAAAGACAGGCTAGAGGTGGCGACTCCATTCATGGAGAAAAGTGGTCAGTGGGCAAACTTGATAAGGATGCTCCCTTACTGTGTGACACTTCAGTGGCCACATATTCGGTGGCCACATCCTGATGGACCAGCTATGCACATGCACAGAGTTTGTGTAAGTCTTTCTGCATGTTCCAACATGTTTTGGGTCACCACAAAACAAGCAAAACATGATAACCTGTGGATGCAGCGGCTGCCCCGAGCAGTATAGGAGGTATCCCAAATACAAATACGATGAAAGCAGCAACAAAGCATGTGAGCCTGGCTGTGGCTGAGGAAGAAGCAGACAGGGTCCTCTGGTGGAAGCACTGATATCCCAGATTCCCCAGGGACTTAAAAGTAAAAAATTAGTCCAAATTAGTTATCTGTTATGAGCACTGTGGCATTCAATCAGATACAAAGAAGACTACAGAGGAAATGATAGCCTTCGCCAAAAAACCTGTCTCATTCTGAACAAAACAGAATGAGATGCATTTCATTTAGGCCATACTGTTGACTCCTTACAAAGAACAGGAAATCATCAATCATTATCCAGCTCTTTTTCAGCCCTGGTCTACCAATCCAGGGAGCATGTAAGGTGTTGTTCATCAGGGTCTGGCTAATGTCCAAGGAGTGAGGATTCATCAAAACGAAGGGAACACACACCCACTGCAGAGACAAATAAAAATAAACATGATACACATAAGCACATATATGAAAAGTGCTTTACAAATAAAATTTATTATTATTATTATTATATATGTATGACGGCATCTGACAGAGTGTTTGGTGCCTTGTATAAATGTTTTGTTCAAACAAAAATGCCAGAAACCATGAAAACTAAATGTTTAGCGGACTCACCAGGCTGACAAATACGAGGACAATCTGTATAACATCTGTGTAGGCCACAGAGTAGAGACCTCCCAGCAGTGTGTAGATAATGGCGATGGAAGCCGAGATCCAAATGCAAATGGTGTAGGAAAAATCCAGGACTAGACCCATGATTCCTCCTGTCAAACACAATCTGTCAGTTAAATTTTATAACCAGTCACTGTGTGAATATTAGCGGTTAATATTAATCGCAGTAAGTCCTTTTACATGTATACATCTAATAACAATCATCACTTGTGGGTAGAAAACTTGCTTTCCTAGCATCTCTGATAACTACTCAACAGTGATATACGCATAAAAGATGCATTTTAGATGAATCAGATGTATTCAATTTGAAATAACACCATGAAAAAAGAAAACATTCAATATGTGCCATTAAATTATAAATACGTGAAGGAGCAGTTTTCAACCTGGAAGTTATTGTAAAGAAACACTGGGCCTCATGCAAGAACTGCATGTACGAACAGATTAGTTCTTAACTGTTGCATACGAGTGATTTATGAGAACTTGTCTTATTTTGAATTTTCTGTCAGATATAAAAACACGTTTGTGTGGTCCAGACCTGTTGTAGAGTCATTTGTAGTCAGTCTGCTGTTCTCCAACCTGAAGCTTTTCACTGATGACTGTATATTTCATTAGATTGAAGACATTTTGAGTTTGAAAAATAAATTACACTTCATAATCATGTTGACATTATCCTGTTTGACCACGTTTCAATTTATAATAGAATTGTAAATTTACATATGAAGCTTCTCATCATTCATTCAATGATCTATTATTACCTGCTGTCAGGTGTATTGGCCGTATATATGAAGTCTCTGTCCAGCCTCTCGCTGCAGTCATACATTGCGACGTGCTGTGGTGAGTCATTTTTTTTCTCTTAAGTCATTTTCATATTGAGACGTTTCTTCCTTATTTTAGTGACAGTCTGACCCTTTGGTACATTAACATTATATTGTTAATTATGCTAATTTACCAGTCTCATGCACATGCAGTCAAATACGCACAGGTTGATCATTTACACGGTTTTATGAAGTTACGAGCATTTGTTGAATCTGATGTGGCGTGATCATACGAGCTCTTCGAACGAAAAAAAGTAAGAGAAATTCAAGACAAGAATACGAAAATGTTCTTGCATGAGGCCCACTGTGATTTGTTCTGTTGTAAAGACAGTTACAAACACCATATATGTAAAAGTATATATGCAACTAAAGTGAATACGTATATATACTTTACCCAAGCTAATTAATGTTGTGGGCACCCAGGTCACATCAATAAAAAGTGAACCCAGGCTCAGTCCGGCTGTCACTGCTTTTCCATACTTGATATGAAAAGGATCCATCATTGTCACGCACTTCCTGTCTCTCATTGGCTTGGCAAACAATAAGCCACCTTGATTAAGCCACAACATCACAATTAGAAGAAAAAAAACAGAAATCATTAAAAATGAAATATTACATTTAAGGTGTAAAGATCATATACAGCAATAAGATGCATTTTTATTTCTTTTCAGCTTTGTAACTTGTAACATATCTAACATAACACATAACACACAAAATACATGATTTTTTATTTTTTATTTTATTTATATTTTGGTATTATGTTTGTATGCACCGACGTGCCACAACAAATTCCTGGTAGGCGAAAATCTACTTGGCAATAAAACCGTTTCTGATTGTGAAGTAGTTGTACACTTAAATGTCTGTTTGCCATTATGTTTTATTAGACTTCTGCCTTCAGAGCTAGTAAATAATAAATAAGTTATTACTAAAACCAATGCTTGAATACAGAGGCAATAATGTGAAAAGTAGATAAATTTATATAGTCTTAGATCTACAACCGACCCTTTTAAGGCACCCATAATGCTTTAATTAAAACACCCCCTCACTTCTCCTTGAAAATACAAAGTGGACTGTCGGAGGTTAAAATATGGAACTTTTTAGTCAAACTGCGATACTGGAGGTCTTCAGCATTTTCACAACAGTGGCTAGTTTTAGTCTGTATTGTGCAGCTTGGCCGTCTCAAAGGAAGTAAATATTAACTAAATGAGTAACTGCTGACTGGGAACACATCATGTCAATACTGATGTGATTAGGGTTAGGGTTAGGGGTTATACATGCAGACATACAGTATCCTGTCAGATGTAATTTCCAACTCTTACCGAAAATAAAAGATGAGCTGTACGCCGATACCACCACCATCGCCCAGGTTAGTCCCATAGAGGGCGTGTACACCATCTCAGCTGTGCCACTGATGAAGCCTCCTCCGACCCACGTAGCTGCAGGATGGATTAACACACAGTGAGGAATTTAGTGGAAAAACGGTAGCTATTTGGACCGACAGCACAAGGATAGGTGATAATTAATCATTATTGAACTTTCCAAATGTTATGATCATACCATATTAACAGTTTAGAAAATAATTGGATTATTTTTAACAGTTAATATTGCTTAAATGTAGGACAGAATGTTGTTTTCTCGATAAAAACAATGAGATTTCTTGTTAACTCAGCATAAATTAATTAATTTCTCATTTCTAAAGCTTTAACATTTGTATAAGTTTCCAATAAAGCATCAAGATAATATAGGGGGATGTTGAAATACCAGTAAAAATGGTCAGGAATATTCCTTTATGCACAATCTTGGGTCATGGGTTTGTGTTTTTTAAAAAGTGAGTCCCCAGAAAAAAAGCTTGAGAAACACTGCTGTACTTTTCCTAATGTCCAAAAACTTCTTCTTTAGAATACTACAGTGTCCAGAGTCCAGCAGAGGTCAATACAGTAAAAGGTTTACTGTAGTTAAAGTGCAATCCAGCAAACTTGGGGCTGAACCATTGAGAGCGCACTGACGTACAATCTCTAACAAGCCTCTTTTTACATGAAAAAGTACTGAATCACTACACAAAAGCTATTTGTGCAGTAGTGACTGTGTGGTGTCATGTGGGAAATATGTAGTTTATGTACTAATCATGCAGTAGAGTTCTGTAATGTGCCTCCTCCCAGTGTGGAGCTTAGTTTTCTTTAGTTTTCTGAAGCTCCTCACTATTTTACAATTTCAGGAATTAGATACTGTTGATTACAGAACATTTAATTAAAATGTGTTTTCATCAACCACTTTTTCTTTTCTTTTTTTTTTAAACCAATCACTGTACTTCATGACCTTTTAACACCATGTTTTATGTCTCACTTGACCACATTTTCATTTTGTTGCAGAACAGTGTCTGGTAACACTGTAGTCACTGGCACACTGCTGCCAATTAGCTAGTTAGCTAATAAACAACACAATGCTTCAATTAGCATTTAACAGGTGGCTTGCTTTGTGCCACAAAAATATATATTTAAATTAATTAATTTAACATCATAAATGCGCAACGACTAGTTGACTAATAGCCAGAAGTGTCTACTGGTCAACTAGGAAAGTCTATAGCTTGTCAGCTGGAATACAACCTGTGCCTGGTTTGTGGCATTACCACTAATTCATTTAAGAATATACACACCATGTAAGCATAACATCAACTTAAAATAAGAATGGTATTCAAACTGGATTTTGATAGAAGGTCATGCATGAGAGGACATATTTTATTTTATATTGTGTTTAAGAAAGGCAGCTGGACACTTTGCCCACTTGATTATGAGACAGAACTTTAAAACTTTGGTGTAAATATGGCAACAATGTTTTTTTTCATTGCTTGTCTTGCACAGTCTTGTCTTGTCTCCTGTTGTTTACCTTGTTAAGGTCAGGTGACTCTGATGGCAGCTGACATATGCCCCTTTTCACACAGAAATTGCACAGTACTGCCAGAACGAAGGTGTGCATGCCAGCGTTGTAAAATTTAAAAGAGGTATTGGCGTCTAGTGTGATGCTAATGACACATAGAGCTGATAACCTCTATAACTGTGTATAAGGGTGTGGGCTTTCAAGTAATGGCTTGAATCATGGCTTGTTCCTCCCACTTCAAAGTAGTTAAGTAACTCTTACATGACTTACTTATGACCTCAAACGCCCAACACAGGTCATGAGAGGACAAAAGAGGAAGAGTTAATGAATAATGGCTGGAAGTTCCCTGACAGTTCTCAGCTCCTGTTTGTGGAGCTCCATGAGTGCCCCAAAAGTAAATGGTGCAAACTACTGGATATGGAACAAGTAATCATACAAATGAAAACTGGAAAATTAAGAAAATATGTTGTGAAATACTGTAAGTCAATCCATGCCTTTGTCTTCAAAGGACAATTGATTGTGCAGCACAGAAACAAAAACAAAATGTAAAAAAGATGTCAAACCCAAGAAATATAACTGAAAAGAGGCTTAAGGAATAATTAAATTAAGTATAGTGCACGAGGAAAGTTTTAGCTTTAAACATACTTGTATATCCTGTCAGTTGACCAGGAGTTTTAGTGCAGTTTTCCAGTTTTCAGCAACTTATTTTGGTTGGATTTATGGCTTAATTCCACCTGGCACAGCTGTCTCGCGTTACGCCCACCATGCTGCTATTCTACACAACACTTGTGATTCCACTAGAATCGTCCCAGAAGCGGCTACGAGACACTTCGAAAACACGCTAAAACTGTTTTTGATGGATGCTGCGTCAAGCTGCACAGAGCACATACAGCAGGCTGGAAGTCAGACACAGGGAAAGCAGAGATAATCAGGTCAATTTTCAAAATAAAAGACCCCGTGCATACTTATGATTGTACAAACAGACAGAAAAGCTGAATCCTTTATGAAATGCTGCTGGTGCAGGCATGCAGCAGTGCAATCAACAGGCTAGTGACAATACTTGTAGGGTCATTTTCATCTTGTCCACATGACAAAGACAAAATAAACAGAAAACTCTGTTAATTATTGTTTCGAAATGCTTCTTGGCTCTCTCAACATTTGAAAAATAAACAGCCAAGTTTAGCCTTGTTTTCATATTCCCCAGTCCTGCTAATAACCTCAGCTGTTGTGGGCTGTTTGAATAACAACTCTACACAGTGTTTTCATCCTAATGCTACAGCTTAGTGCAGATATATCACATACCTTATATTTACATTCACATATCAATTTATTCAAAACTAAACTTGTTCCCTGGTGGTGGAACCAGCGACAAAACTCTGTTGAATCAGCAGAATCCTCTTACATTGCCTCTTACACTACCTGTGGGTACCTACGTTGTACCAGACTCAAACTTTATGACAGTGATGTTGATCTCTCCTGGACAGATACTTGCTTGTGTTGTATTTTCTCTCAGATGTGGATCGTTTGGATAAAAGTGTCTACTAAATTAAATTGTAAATCTTGCTGCACTGTGGAAACTGTCATTTTTCAGCCTGCAGATTTAACACCTACCATGTAAGAAACATAGAGATATTTCTGTTCTTATAAATGATATCTGAAGTTTTAGTAATTCAGTCTGTTTCCATCTTTTGTTCCATCTTAGTTTTGTCAGCTGTGCTCTCCTCACCTGTCATTGTGAAGATCCCCACCACCCAGCTGATGCTCCGGTTTCCCAGCAGGGTCATGTCCATTCCAGTGGCGGCGCTTCTCTTCTGTTCTCGTTTGGATTTGAAAGAAGCCCACATGCCGGTCCCGAGGACCAGCAGGTAGAAAATCACCATTGTTATCACTCCTGGGACGTTAACAGCCATGATGGACTGATTGACTGGCTTCTCCACTGGCTGATGTTTGACTGCCTGAGTGACTGACTCACGTGAGTATTTTGGAAAAGGTGGACACAAGGAAGAAAAAAAGGAAAAACAAAAACTGCTTGTATGTTGAAGATAACCTAATGCAATTATTTGATATAATTATATGATTTAAATGTTGAAATATAACTCAGAACACTTGAGATATTTTTTTGTTGTGTTGTGGAAATTTTTCCCGGTCTGCCTATAGAGAGTCAAAAAAAAAAAAAAAAGACTGGAAAGCTTGCATGCACCAAGTGTTTATTCTCTATAGAGAGGAGACACAATACACAGAACCGCACGGCAGAAAGCAGCCTAGAGTTGTGCTCCCTGATTGAATGTTTCACTCTGTTCTTATACCCTAACATGTCTCTGGCCCTTGGTTGAACCTTACAGAAGTTATTTAACAGATGTAAAAGGAAAATAAACCTGGTGGTCAACCCATTTCAGGAGTTTTACAGCCTCCTGTCATTTGCTATCAACCTAGGCTACAACAGCTGACAACAGGTCATCCTTTGGTCAATACAGCAGTAAGACACAGCTTAACATCCAGTATGTGAACAAAGTAACAAACATGAAAAATTTCCACTACAGTTGCCTGATGTTTTGGCATTTTATTAAACCCTGATTGGTCCGAGGAGAAACATCATTTTAGTTTTTCATAGTTGAACTTCAACATGAAATGGTGAGACATTAGTGGAGTTACCTCAGTGACTTTCACTACATTAGAACAATTAATCTTTGACCAATAAGAGCATGCCTCTCAAATACACTATATTGCCAGAAGTATCAGGACATCTGCCTTTACACACACATGAACTTTGATGGCATCCCATTCTTAATCTGTAGGGTTTAAATTGTCCAAAATGTATTGGTATGCTGAAGCATTAAGAGTTCCTTTCAATGGAACTAAGGGGCCAAGCCCGACCCCTGAAAGACAATCTCACACCATAATAATCCCCCCTCCACCAAACTTTACACTTGGTACAATGCAGTCAGACAAGTACTGTTCTCCTGGCAACCACCAAACTCAGTCTTGTCCATCGGATTGCCAGACAGAGAAGCGTGATTCGTCACGTGCTTATGTACCTAACTGCATTCTAAGCTCAGTTTAAGGTACAGTGTGTCGCCTTTGCTTGACACATTTTTGACCTGTAGCTTTTGTGAAAGCAAAACATCAATATAGAAAATATCATCTTTTGAAGATGGTGAAGTAATCCTTGAAAGTCTACGGCTCCAGAGGTTACTGTGTTTAAAGGTCAGAAACTGCATGAGATCACATCGCTGTATTTGTGAAATGTGGTGACTAGCACCCAAGGATAGTTTATGAAAACAGTCGATCATCCACCCCGCTGTAACTTTCCATTCACACTTTGGACAGCTCAGAGAGAGATGAAGAATAACAGACAGCAAGTAGAGGGAATCCAAGTTCACATAGTTTTAATATTCTGTTACTCTTCTGCTAATGTTGCCTCAGGGTCTCCAAAATGTGCGTGCTCGATTTTTTGGAAATCCTGCTTTATCTTTGGTAACCATCTTGGTAGTGGAAACAGAAATGTCACACCATGTTACAGCAAGGGCCTGGTTGAACAGGCCAATACTGTTGTTGACATGTTGACATCTATTCAAAAACTCCACTTCTAATTGCACATGCATTAGTTGAAAATATATTTACCTAGCAGAGAAGGGAAGTAACTAATTAAAAATACCTTCTGTACTTAATTAATATTTTCTAATAACAATAAGTAATATTTTATTGCAACAAAAACCCTGATTCAAAGTCTGACCTCCCTCATTTTACATGCAGGATGTAGGAAGTGAGGACGCAAGTTATCTCATAGGTGGCAGAATCACTCATCTCACTACTTTTCGTCCTTGGATTAAAGTTTGTGTTTGTTCCTACTGTAATTTTCACATTGCCCTAAACATCAATGAGCCAGGCGGGTAAAACTTGGGTGATCACAATTTCTTTGCTTGTATGTTGCCTTTGCTTTGACAATCTGCACATAGTATTCGCATTTTACAGTATATGCACAAATTTATATACCAGCAACCAACATATAATTGTAGTCTTTGGGTGTGTACTGCTCCAAAAGTTACTCTGTTAAAAGGTCATTAGCCGTACATTATCTCACTGCTGTGTCTGTGAAACGTAGTGACTAGCACCCAAGGATAATTTATGAAAACAGTCGACCATCCACCCCCTTTAACTTTGCACTCACACCTTGGACAGCTCAGAGAAAGATGGGAGAAGAAGAGGCAGCAAGTGAAGGGAGGACAAGCCAGGACAAGAGACTTTACATTGTTTTTATTTTGTGTTACACTCATAAAAAAAAAAAAAATGCTTCACTGCCTGCAAAATGTGCTCACTCTGTATTTTTGAAATTCCGCTTGTCTCCCGGTGGAGACAGAAACCTTGTCAAACCATATCACAGCATGCACCAGCCTGGTTGAACGGGCTAATACAGAACATCTGTTTCAAATCCATTAAAATCTGCCCTGCTAAATTAAAAGCTTCACTTTGCCTGATAAGGACAACATTGGGTATAGTTTTATAACAGGCATGATTTTGACAAAAAGAGCGCAGAGCTTAAATTCAAAGATCAACACTGCAACAAAACAAAACAACATGCCAAGAAATATATTGATATGTTTATTTTATCAAATGCAACAGTCCATATAGATTTTAAGACATCTTTTCTCCATCAAGCCATTCAAATCACCCAAGTCTCTCACTTTATGTATGTTTTGAGGTCATAAATTATGCATCATGGTCCATCAAGGCCCCCGATTTCAATGTGAGCTTTTTGATTTCACTATGGGCATACAGACTGGGCAGGTTAAATAAAATAAATGAATCAATAAATATTAAATATCATGCTTCTGGTCTAAATTCCCAGTTTAGATATTAACCTTCCTCTCGTGTTAGGGTCGGCACCGACCCGTTTTCAGGTTTTAAATGCATAAAAGTACTACATAAATTTGTTTATTGCATCAAGACTTTTTGACTTTGTCAGGAACTTTCATTTAAACAAAATAAAATCAAAAAAATAAATTTTACTAAATTATAAAATGCTCTGGTGAAAATTATGACCTTTGTGATGTTAGGGTCAGTTTTGACCCGGTTATAATATAAGATTATAAAACAATAATAAGTGCCTAAACTGAAATCATGAACACACTAACAGCCAACAGCCCACAGCCAGCTCCTTCTCCAACTACTTGAGCTTTGGTTAGGGACTTTTGTCTTTGCTTGTTTGGTAAAACAAACAAAGACGCACATGTCCAGGCACATAAGGCCAATTCAGTTTAGACTTGGTGACTAGCAGAATACACATCTCCAGTTTACTGTATGCAACAATGAGAAGAAGATTTCATGTAAGCCATGCTCTGGATCATATCTTTGGGTGCTCTGAGACCCGGCCACCGCAGCCTTGGTCAGACAGCTGCAGAGCTCACCAAGCACTCCGTCATAAAGACAGAAAGACAAACACATTGTGCTTCATCTGCAAAAATATCTCTGCAAAGAATACACTAAAAGTGTCACAACACATGCCTCTAATATACACGCATACACATACATGTTCTTGCATAGAGAGACTTTTTATGGAACTAGTACTTGATTTCTGTTGGTCCGATTTGCTTGGTTGGTTGTTATTTGACCTTGGAAATCTACATTTTGCATGATTACTAGTTCTGCTTTTCATTTTGTATCTGTATTCAAGTTCTATTTTTGAAAAAAGACTTGTTTTTGCCTTTTTCTTGAAGTAAATATATATGGGTCGAAATTGACCCGTAACACCATAGATGTTACTATAGTTAATAACATTAACATTAAAAAGATTTTTTTTTTGAACATTT